>BJCN01124041.1:0-10360 GCA_018326445.1 Flaveria brownii
TATATATATATATATATATAACATAACAAGACCATATACTCATATTAAAAATAAAAAAATATTTGATTTTATAGTCTGTATATATTAAATATACGAACCCTCTTATGATAAATAAATAAAGGAAAAAAAAGAAGAAAACATCGTAATTTATAGACCGTTTTCATCCTTGTATTGTCGTTTAATTGGGTTGGGTTGGTTAGGTTGTGCTTGAATTTATTTTTTCTTATTTTGGCATGTTTATCATTGGTTCATTTCATTTAGTCCAAAAAGTAGTATGGATATTGAGAGGTCATTGTTGTGGAGCTTGTCGAACGACATCTTATGGTCTTTGCTGTATTTATCACTTGTATCTTTCGATGAACAATTGTACGATATTTTTAATGTGATATCATGTATCAATCGCTTCTCACTTTAACCCATCCACCAGGGGTATTATCGCTTCTCACTTTAACCCATCCACTAGGGGTGTTAGAAATCTTATTATTCAAATGGACAATATTGAAAGGAATCGTTGATTTTTTTTGTTATTGGAGTATTATAGTCAAAATCAAACTACTATTTTGGATTATTCTTTTAATGTAATAAGAAACGAATGGTAAAAAAATGATAGTAGTTTATTTTTCTTATGTACACGATCTCTTATTAACTTATTAATTTTTTATTTAAATATATTTAATATTATTTTGTTAATTTGTAAAAAACTGATAGTAGTTTATTTTTCTTATATACACAATCTCTTATTAACTTATTAACCTTTTATTTAAATATATTTAATATTATTTTGTTAATTTTGTGATATGCGCAAAACGACGTGAAGGAAAAAAAAGAAATGAATTTATTTTTTCTCATTGCAAAAGTTTGTCTCTCTAGATGGTAAGAATGTGAAGATTGTAAGAAGGGAATATTGTGAGAGAGAGAGTGCGCGTGTGTGTGTGAGAGAGGAGGAGGTCCGAACATGTTACATTAAGCCATTAAAGTTTGTGGCAAGTAACCAGTGTCTTCAGGATTATCAAACTTCATCATAAACACTTTTTTTCCGTAAACATCATGAAAATACATGGATCATACCTGAACATATTAATAGCAAAGGGTAAAAAAATATCAATTAAATAATAGAAGTTATCGCCTTTCAAAAAAAATAATAGAAGTTATCGCCTTTCAAAAAAAAAAAATAATAGAAGTTATCATTAGACTATTATATATGGATGATCTCTTAATGTACTGACATATAATTTTTGTTCTAATTAAAAGAATGTATATTCGAGCTTCACGAAGTAATGAAATAGGTAAACTTTATGAGTAGATTTTCACTACGCTTGAAAAGTGTATATACTATTATAATAATTAAGTAACAATTAGTCAAACTAGTGATGTAAGTAATTGGTTGAATTTGAGACAATTATAACATATGAAATGTAAAAGGGGAAAGACTGTGAGGTGGATGAGAAAAAGGAAGAAGTCCAGACATGCTATATAATGGTTCGCAACCCATAATAGTCAAGGATGCCAAAACAATATAGACGTGAGTAATCACTATTCACTATTTTTTAAGATTTATCAAGCCTTGTTGTAAATTTGTTTTTTTACTAACACACATAAAAAATATGTATCATGCCTGAACTTATTAATAGCAAAGGATAAAAGAAATAATAATTATATAACAGAAGTTATCATTTGATTATTGCAAGTCGATAATCTCTTAACCTAATTATATAAAAAATAGATACATTTTAGAAGTAGACTTTTATAAAGTTATAAAAAAATTACGTATAACGTTATAATAATTAAGTAATAATTAGTCAAATCAATCACGTAAGTAATTTGTTGTATTTGAGACAACTATAGCACACGAGTAATCACATTTTCAAGATCATGAATTTTAAAATATATGTTTTTTGAAAAAAATATACTAAACCGTCGGACCAATATTATTCACATCGTGCTAAACAACAAAAAAAAGAATCATGGGATTGTTATCATCGTCGTTATCAGGGTATTTTCGTCTTTTAAAAGAGACGTGGGCCTCACGCAATGATTACAACTGCAGAAGTAACTTCCTCTACACACTATCTTCTCTCTCTCTCTCTCTCTCTCTCTCATCTTAATCACATTAACAGAAGTAAACTGCTTCAATCTCATTTTGCAAATCATCTTCATCCCCTAATTAATCTCTTAAAGGTGTGTTTAATTTATCTTTTAATGTTGCTACTGTTCGTTTCGCCCCTAAATAATTACGAATATCATTGATGTTTGATGCATAGGAAGTTTACTTTTGATGTGTCGATTTTCGTATCTTAATTACGTAATTTGACGGAGATTTGTTTTTACATCTTGATGAATTTGTCGATTGATTTGTTGTTTTATGTTTATGAAGAATTTTCATAGGGTATTGACTTTTGATCGTCGGTTTATTTAATTCTAGGGTTTTAATAGAAATTGATGGCAGGATTATTATGATCTTTTTTTTTCACACTGGAACATCAATTGCGACGTTCATTAAAGAATTTGATTTCATCTTTATAGGTTGGAGTTATAGTTGCTATTTTAGTGTAAGAGAGGATGCAAGTGATGTGATGATAAAATTAGGTGCAAATCCTCTTCATTTCAACCGGTTTTCTTCGATTTCATCAGAAACTAAATTGTAGAGTGTAAATTGGTAATTATCTTACCGTCGATTGATCCCTTGGTGTGATTACGACACTGATACTCTTACAAACTGTTTTTCTATTGATTCAAAGTAATGACCAAAGTTAGTGACGTTCTGATCAGGGGTTTGAAGGCCAGGATGATAAATTCAAGGTCTAAAGTTTCATTTGATGTATAAGATATAATTTTTTTTTAATACCGGCATTTTGACATTATGCGTGTCTCTTAATGTATGCATATATGGGTATAGAATGGTATGCAGATTTTGTTTCTAGGCATAACCGAACATCTCTTGGTATATGCCGTGTGGCATAATGTGCCTGTGTTATAAGATATTACTTGAACTATATGGTTTAGTAGTTTCTACTCATAGTTACTTATGTACAACATGCTTATGTTGAGTGAATGTTTTTACTTATGCTATTTTACTATTCTCAGCTTTGAATCATGGGTCAATCACTAGGATGCATTCAAGTGGACCAGTCTAATGTAGCTGTGAAAGAACATTTTGGCAAGTTTAATGATGTACTTCAGCCTGGTTGTCACTGTATGCCCTGGTGCTTGGGGTATAGGTTGGCTGGTCAACTTTCATTGCGTGTGAATCAGCTTGATGTTCGTTGTGAGACAAAAACAAAGGTTTTTGCCTTTCTTTTCTGACCATGAATGATCGTATCTAGTAATGTTTCCAAAATTTCTTTTGTTGCCTATTCTTATGCAGCTACAGATATTTAATTGTCAATGCCAATTCCCATATGTCATATGCTATAAACTTGTTAAGAGTATATATACATTGGTTTAGATTGTGGTTTAGAATACAATTTTTATTAATTTGTTAGTATGTGTTCTTTGCAGCAGTCTAATATATTGTTTGCCTGATATCTGGAATGATTTACTCTTTCAGAAGTTTGATTGGATCTTGTTGGTATCATTTCAGGATAATGTCTTTGTTACTGTGGTTGCTTCCATACAGTACCGTGCCTTGTCTGAGAAGGCCGCTGATGCTTTCTATAAACTCTCAAACACAAAGCAACAGATTCAAGCTTACGTTTTCGATGGTAAGATGCCAGATATTGTGTGTTATCTGTTCTTAGGTTAATGATGGTCTGTATCATTTCAGTACATTTCATTGATTTGTTTTATTCTCTGTAAGCCTGATTATACATCAATGTTCTTAGTAATTAGGGCTAGTGTACCAAAGCTGCAATTGGATGATGTTTTCCTGCAGAAAAATGATATAGCCAAAGGTGTGGAAGACGAGCTTGAGAAGGTCTTAGTACTTTTCCTTTATTCATTTAAATGTATTTCTGCCTTGAAAGATCAAAGAACCTATTTTGTGATCTTATGTTTCAGGCCATGTCTGGTTATGGTTTCGAGATTGTGCAGACTTTGATTGTTGATATAGAACCCGATCAACATGTGAAGCGATCCATGAATGAGATCAATGCAGGTACCTTAGTTTGGTTCCCTGATATATTAACAGCTTTTGTTTCAGCCCTTTAATGTGATGTTTGGTTTATAATCGTTCATATCATGACATGCCCAATAACATATGAACTGCAATAACAGCTGCAAGAATGAGAGTTGCTGCAAATGAGAAGGCAGAAGGCGAAAAGATTCTACAAATTAAGCGTGCAGAAGGAGAAGCAGAATCCAAATACTTATCTGGACTGGGTATCGCTAGACAGCGTCAAGCCATAGTGGATGGTCTTAGGGACAGCGTCCTTGCATTTTCTGAAAATGTGCCTGGAACATCAGCCAAAGAGGTTATGGACATGGTGTTGGTGACTCAATACTTCGACACCATGAAAGATATTGGGGCTTCATCAAAATCTAATGCTGTGTTTCTTCCTCATGGACCTGGTGCTGTCAAAGATATCGCCTCGCAGATCCGTGAGGGTCTCCTTCAAGCTGAAACTGCTCAGGCTTAGTTTACTCTAGACCTAGAGCTTAACTTTGTTCTGAAGTGATTGAATACACTATATGATGGTAATACTCCTATGAACATATTAGGGTAGTATGATGCATATATGGGTATGAACATATTAGGGCTTTTCTCTGTTAGTATCGATCCTCATAAATTGTTTAGGTCTATGTACATTGTGTTTTCACTTTACAAAATCAGGTCGATTTGCATATCTAGTTTACTGTAGGACTCTAGGTGGATGTTTCTAAGTTTGAACCTCAGAGTTGCATTTCAATACCTCCACTTCTTCAGTCCATTTTATTTTATTTGCATTGATGATAACTAAGAAATTGTGCACTCATAAAAGTCTTAAAACTAAAAAAATGATATTGTTATTTTGCTGATAACTAAAAAAATGATACCATCTTCAGAGGCGTTAGGGTGTGAGCTTTTAACTGCTCTGGAAGAGCAAGGTGTACGGAAAGTGGTAGTGAAGACTGAAGCACGCCTGGCTGGAAAGTGAATTATACTGTTCATTCATACTCTAAAAATCAAACAAATCATTTATAACACATAACAGAAGTTATTATGTCACTACTTTTTAATATATATGTTGATTACATTTTACTTGTTATTATTGGTATTGTGATTATTTTACTTATTACCGTACACACAACAATTACTGCTACAGCACAATGCATCTTAAAAAAACCTTGGCAAAAAAGAGTACTCGATCAACCAAAGCAACAAGCTAAACCTCTGGAAATATATCCACCATCAATGGGTAAGTAGAGAAATTATCTAAAAAGTTGATGGCAAATTATTCTACGTTCAAGAAAACCACCATAAGTGTGTAAAGACCAAAAACAAAACCCTTCTACTCGAGCTCATTAAACCATGTCATCACGGCTTAAGAGCCAAGGCAAGACCAAACTTAGCGCTCTTGTCAATGGCTTTGGTGTCAACTTCTCCTGAAATGGTGAAGAGGGACTTGGGGCGCCATTCATGCTGGATAAGAGCATTTGCCTTACCAAGGTTGTCAATGCGGGCCTTGACAGTAGTCAATGGGTCCAAAGCATGCTGGGTGCCGACCGTGATTGTGTTCTCATTGGTTGAAAAGCTGTGCTTCACTTCCGCACCCACTGCTGTGTTGGTCAACGGCTTCACGATGTGGTAGTATGATGCATTTAGAGAGTCACCCTTGTCATTCCTGCGTTATCGTATTATTATGTGTTAGAGTTCAGGGAAGATGAGAGGGATTTAACTCTTTTTTAGAAGAGCTAGTATTTGAGTTAAATTTAAATTTTGAAGGGGATAAAAAAAGTAATTCAAAAACTTGATTTAAGAGATTGGTCTACACGTTATAAAGTTCAGTGATGACATAAATAAATGCTTACAACCTTCTATGCTATTTTGTTGATATATATTGGATCAAAACAGATAATAATCTATGTACTCATATCTAAAATATGAAGTCCTTGATAAGAAGAAAGAAAACAGGTCAACCAAACCGGACCCAAACAGGACCCAAACCGCCCAAAAAAATTAGCCCATTTTGACCCGTTACCCACAGCCCATTAGAGCATGAACTTCAACAGATATTTTCTGCTACAGAAACCTGAGAATATAATGGAACTAAGAAGCAGCTAATATAAAAAGAAACAAATACACAAAGAAAACAGGTCAAAAGCACCCCCAAAGTGTCTTTTCAATGAAAAAAACCTCATATGTATTACTTTTACTCAACCTATGACCTATGTTTTGATATCCATCAACTAGGTCTAGCCACCCTAAACACAAGTAGTTTTGATTTAAGGAATTAACCACTCACAGAGTCAATGCAGCAATAAGGTCAGCATTGGAGAAGCTGATGCCAGCATTACATTTGGTAAAGTTTCCAGTTTTGGTATCGAAGGAAACATCTGTACCAATAGCAGCAATGTTGGTTCCCACCACGCCAGAGAAGTTGACAATTGGGTTTGCAGTCAACCCAATGCTCGTGGAGATTCCAGCATAGTCATGCAAGTATTGCAGTTCCAACTATCAGAATAGTAACTAGTTAGACATCTTAAAGCCACCATATAAAATTACATATCAAGAAGCGGTTAATTTTTCACATACCTTGCCAGACCTCTGATCAGGAACTTTGAAACTAAAGATTGCCTTCAGCCCAGGGGCAGGTTCATCAACCAAAATGGTTGTGGAGAGCTACAGTAATATTGCAAAAAAAAACAATCAACACACTGTTTTATATTTCCATTAGCAGTGTCCATGGAACATTTGAACTATAAAATATAGAAATCATAACAGATATATAAGAATGATGAAAGACCAAAAGGCAGAAGGAAATATGAGCAGCAAGTAGAATAACCGTCCTACATTAGAGCTTGTGTCCACTTTGATATCAGTAGTAATGTTGTTCCTTTTCAATTGGGTATTGACATCTGCAAGAAACAAGTCACCTTTCTTTGTTCCAGACGATGTGATTGCCTGCAAGGTGTTGAAAGTGGATATGTTAATCTAGTGAAAAGAATATTCAGAGTTTACCACCAATACAGAGACCGAAACACGATGTACAATAATTAGAAAAGGTCTTCATCTTATAAAACAGATGCATATAAAATTTTTAACATTACTCAAGCTGACACATATAAATATGGCAATCAAGCTCACAAGTGTTTGTGCGTTATGAAAGACCAAAACTCTCCCTAATGAAACTCCACCCATACATACGACATACAAAAAACATTAGTCATTGCTCAGCACATATGATCCTAAGAACAACTAAGAAAACCCTTTAAAAATTTGAGGGTAGATCATCATACATGAGAAGCCATTTACAACATGATCATATTATGTGTTTAACAGAAAAAGTTGATAAGAACATTGCATTAAATGTTATAGATCCATAAAGGGATATGCAGCTTACGTAAGTACACTCCAGATAAAAAGAGAAGGCAGGTAATGAGGTTAATCTTTAGATCAATACATTAAGACCATTCATCTACCGTCATCCAAGATGGTAGGGACTAACCCTAACTTTCTAACAGACATCTTCAGGTCTGTTTATCAATAACTGTCATAAGAATCAGATACTCAAACTACATAGAATACAAATAAAGCAACTGCAACACATAACAACTATCACGATAATTCTATGAGTCGTCAACTCCTCGTTTATAGAAACAATGCCCGACAAATGTAAAACAACAATGAAACGCAATATACTAAAGAGACTGACCCATAAACTTGAATATACCCAAATCATCTCCAAGAGCATGCACATCCATAAACAGAACTTAACGGACTACTATGTATAAACAACAATCCCACACAATAATCTTCTAATCTTCGTCTAACAATGTCGAAACATAAAGTAATGAAACAGATCAGCACATACGAAAGAAGAATACTCACAACTCCAGTAGGCGAATAGGTCGTGATGGTGAACTTATGGTCTCCCTGGTAATCCTTGTACAGAAGATCTTCACTCACACAAAACAAAAACAGATTCAAATCAACAAATGCGTATCCAACAAACACAAGGTAAATAATCGCACGCAGATATCGAACATTCCAACCATCAAACTCAAATACATACACATACAAACAACTATCGAAATCAAATGAGAGAGAGAGAAACAACCTATGGCTTTTTTGCCGATGTCAGTGTAGAGACCAGGACCCTTAGCCATGGATTCTTGTAGCTTAAAATAGAAATTGAAGACGACGAAATGAAGATGACGAGGTGAGGGACGCTGTTCGCTTTTATAGGGCAGATGAATTGGGGGAAAGAAAGCCCTAATTTGTAGTGACTCTGTGTCTGTGTGATTCTTACGTGTCTGTGGATGATCTTGGACCGTTGGATTGGAAAGATCGGTGGTGGGATGCGTTTAGGACCGTAGATTTCAAGTGGTCAAATATAATTAATTTGGAATTCTGATTATTTGTTTATAATTTATGGTTAGCAGCTATTTTATCATTTCTTGGAGAAGAAGATAAGATAAGATTTCGATTTTCATGTGGCATAAGTTAAGTTATTATAAGTTTGCCAATATAAATTTTGAGAAGTAATGTGGATTGTATTAAGAAAATTGTTATTTCCTCTTAATTTAATCGTGTGCTTGTTGATATGATTATGACATACAAAAATAGAGATAGATATTATATCAATTATCACATAAATTAAACATATAACGAAAACATTTAAAACAGTGCTCATAACTTTAACCATGTAAACTTATAAAAAAAGACTTCGATAAACTTAAAATAAAAAGTTAACTTTAATTTTGTTTATTAAAATTAAAAAAATTAATAATTTTTCTTCAAAATATTAAAAACATCAACTTATATC
This sequence comes from Flaveria brownii, assembly GCA_018326445.1. NCBI lineage: Eukaryota > Viridiplantae > Streptophyta > Magnoliopsida > Asterales > Asteraceae > Flaveria > Flaveria brownii. Next base: position 8,904 of record BJCN01124041.1, read on the forward strand.
CAAAAAAATTATAAATTATTTCAATTTCAGTTCAAGTTTCATTATATTGGACTAAGTCGAAATAACTAATGAAAATTTTTTACTAAAATTAAAACAACTTATAAATTTTTGATGTAAATTGATGTTTTGAATTTTGTGAAGAAAAATTGTTATTTTTGTCAAACGTCAATGAGTAAAACTAACCTTAACTCTAAAATAAATAGTTTAATCTTTTATATACATTACAAACAAGGTAAATTATTATGTGCCAAACGCTAATCTCGAATTCAATACTAGTTGAAGCAAGTTCTACAGAATTTGAGACTAACAATCACAACTAAAAGTATGCTTTTGTGATGATTAGATGAGTAGAGAAACATGTTGTCAAATATAAGAGAGCGCATCTAGTTGTTGAATCGGTTTCGTTTCTAAAAAAGGTGCATGAAAGGTCTCATGTCTACATGACCAAGAGAACCACATAGCTACAAAACAATTTTTGTGACAAATTCTAATAACCATGTATCCTCATTTCATAACGAATAAGATTTGAACTCTCATTTTATAAAGAATTGGATTTGTGATAATTTTTTTAACGAGCTTGCTCTTTTTTATGTTTAATCCTTTGTATCGGCCCAAATATAGGTATTCAAGATGGATAGAGTTTAATTTAAAGAATACCTCTAACTAGTCTGATTTAAAGGGTTAAGCCCAAAAGAAAGAGCATGCCCATTAGAGATTAAGCGCAAATAACTTCTTATAATAGGAGGTCTTGTCCAGCGTATGAAGCAAGTTGTATCCTCCCCTCTCATGCGCTCTAAATTCCTACATACCCTTATGTGGAGAGGAGAAAAGGATGATTTGTTGTGATGAACATGGATCTGAGCCAAAGGCTTTGCTTCACGATGAGTTTGTTCATCTCACAGGACCGATTACTGCTTTTACACGCCCTAACATTCGCTTATTAGTTTGCTAGACCCACTAATATGTTTTCTGCCTTGTTAATATCATTTGTGTTCGTATTTGGGTCCAACATGGTGACACTAACATTTGTTTGTCTCACACTCAAGTCGAAGTGTTATTTTCAAGTTTGGGTTGAATTATAAAGAATAGTGGATGTAGATAAATATTCAGCAGGAGTACCACATGCACTAGACATAACAATATGGATGGATTAGGTAATGTTATGTTGGAGCTCGTGACCATGCCTGCACGTATGCATGCATGTTTATGCTTATGTTTATTATTTCAGTAATTTAATAACTTGAAAAAGTGAACAAGTGGTATCCATAAATTACGCTTGTTGACCGATCCATTAGGCCTAGTTGGTTTAGTTGTTTCCTGCTTTATAGATGTAGTGGGTCACGTTCCCATGTTTCATGTTTTCATGTTTCCTGCTTTGTAGATGTAGTGGGTCACGTTCCCATGTTTCATGTTTCAGTTAGTTTATGTATTTATAGCCACTTGAGGCTTGTTAATGA
>BJCN01124211.1:0-14827 GCA_018326445.1 Flaveria brownii
AAATGAGTTAGTAAACCAACTTCAGTTTATTTAAAAGATTTACACAGAGGTATTACCTTCCCATGAGTGTTTGAAAAAATGAGGAAACAAGCAAATAGTGTAGAGTGTGATGCAGATCAGCATGAGTGTAGAAACTTGTGGACCTTGAGATCTAATCACAAATAATTTGTAAGCTATTAGATAACCGTTAAACAAAAATACTTACTAAAAAAGGCTAAAACGAGGTACTAAACCAACTTCAGATTTTTTATAAGAGTTACACAGAAGTATTACCTTCCCAAGGGTGTTTGAATGAATGAGAAAACAATCAGATAGTTAAGTACCTTTCCGCCTTTACAAGAGCATCTCCAAACATGAGTTATGTTGCCTATAAAAAAAATTAATAGAAAACATAGTAACATGTTACGATCTTTGGATATTTAATCTACCTTGTATAATTTAACATAAACCTGCAGGCTTGCATGGGTAGACTCTGCAAATCAGCATGAGTGTAGAATAACTTGTGTGGACGGTGAGATCTAATCATAAAAATTTGTTAGTTTTAGACAAAGGATGACAAAAATTTTAATTAGGAAATGCTTAAATTGAGGTACTACACCAATTCCCAGCCTCGGCTTCAACCTTCTTCTCTTAGTAGTGAACACATGGTGTCTTGTATAGTCACATATGTGAAATGCTCTAGATTGTCCTTGAGAACAAGCCAAAAATAACTAAAGCAAATTAACAAAATGGGCTAAAACATAAAGGTCCAGAAGTACCATATTTAGTTAAAAAGTAAGGAACACCTGCTATTGGTCCAGTCTGTGAATCCCCATGAGTTCCCTGGATTCTTAAGCACATCAGCATCATTAGTTTCAATCATCTTTTTCGTTATCGAATCATTTAACTATACATATTATATAACATAAGTTAAAAACCAAACTTCAAATTTATAAAAGAATTACATAGAGGACATGATAATAAAAGAGAACACAAGCATTCACAGATCATGTTAGAACTGAAATATGGAAAAGTACTTGCAGATTCCAAAATAACCAGAAAATGCTCACCTGGCGAAACCGGTAGAAGTCCTGAAGATATTACCAGTTTGTTTCTAAAGAAGAGGAGGATAGAAAAACTAAGCGATAACATCAATTTCTAAAGATAAAACAACAGAAAAACCAACCAATTTGTTTCTACATTACCTTCAATACCTTGAATGAAACAACAAATTCATGGCTTTAATGTATTCATCATCAGAAGATAGCATTCACAATGTCCTGCCTCGAACAAGTAAAGAAAAAGTAATAGTGGATTGATACAAATTAAAGCTCATGTGTCACATTTGACTTCTTTCTGAGAATTTTGAACATACAATGGTACGATGAACAACATTATAAATATACCATTGCAGCCCCTATAAGAAGGTACAAAATCGCAGGGTATGAAAAGAAATAATCAGAAATAAAATATCTGTTGAATGTGCTTAACATAAAATAAACTACCTGTGAACACTTGATCGAGAAGTATTCTTCCCATTTGAGTGCTTCCAATCTGAATAGTTGTGTAACTAATCAACTAATTGCAGAATTAACAACTTGATAAAAAAAATAAGGTTGCATAATAACCTGTGACCGAATGGTATCTTTGGTAGTGACATATATATTTGAAATGCTCTGTATTATTTTTGGGAACAGTCAAGTCATTTCAGAACAAGCCACAAAAACAACTAAATCAAATTAACAAAATAGAATGAAACTTGGTATCAGTCCAATTACTAGAAGTACCTTAATTATTTAGTTGATTAAATATTAAAGGAAAACCTGGTATCGATCCAGCATCATCCAAATTCTCCATAGCCGTTCACAAGATTATTAAGCACATCAGCAGCATTCATTTCGTTCTTTAATTAAGACCTGAAGATGGTCTCATTTGCTTCCCTAAGATATTATAAGAAAGCATGACTAACATTAATACTTTTCCTTCACGCAATCCAAATAATGATACTTTTAATTTGTCAAAAAGAGCAATAGTTCCAGCATCTCTACAATAACAATAATTGATGTTAAGCATACCTGATCTATGTCCTCACATACAGCAGGTTCCTCATGGCCATAGGGGTAACAATTTCAAAGTCAAAAGAAAAGGAGAACAAAATTAATGTTAAGTAAAAGAAAAATAAGTCAAACAAACATCCAAATTAATAGCAAATACATGAAGAGTTACGTTAACTTGCAGTAAATCAAAATCAGAAAACGTGTTTAGTTTCTAAATGCTGACCACTTTCTCAAGCCAGCTTTTCCATCAGAAGATTGAGATAACAGTATATATACTTTTTGTCAAACACAGCATCAACTCCAGCATGGCTCATGGCGATAGGAGTAACCATTTCAAAGTCAAAAGAAAATGAGAACAAAATTAATGCTAAGTAAATGAAAAATAAGTCAAACAAACATCATCAAATTAATAGCAAATACATGAAGAGTACTTGTGTTAACTTACGGTACAGGGAAAGCAGAAACTAGAATACAGCTTCCTATGGTAATATGGAGTGAGCTCTGTTCACAAACGAAAGCGACAAAAGACTATTAAGCAGGTTAACAATAGAAACCTAACAATAGATGGAGGTATCAATACCGATGTCAGTGATTTCAGGAATGAGGTTAACTTTGTGATCGATTGAGTGTAGAAATTACTTCCGATCACCATTGCTGACTTGCTATGGTCGGGAACATAAGATCGCCACGGTCGATACCGGACAACATCAGCGTCGTTGAGGCATATATGCGTACGAAGATTGAAGGATCGCCTTTCGGAAACCCTAAGCTAGTTGTGATTATTATAGAATAGGGGAAGGATGCTGACTTGCTGTGGTCGGAAACATATTAAGATCGCCATTGCTGACAACATCGATCAGCGTCGTTGTGGCTTATATGCGTACGAAATCGCCTTTTTGGAAAATGGAAACCCTAGCTAGTTGTGATAATGGACAAGGGATAGAGGGTTTTTATAGAGTAGTCTCCCCCAACGGCTACATGTCAGTATTCGGAGATACGCAATGATTCCAGATCTTTTCGTTCGTACGATCTGGAATTCTTACCTTTTAATTAATTTCGTTCGTACGCCCTTTTAATTAATTTAATAATATTGCAAAACCTAGTTATTACTTACCTTTTTATCTTTTGTTGTTTTTATCTTTAATCTTTAATTAATATATTATTATTGTATTGTTCCTGCAATATATTTACGATTGTATTTTATTGAATCAAGAGGGTCTCATTTAGTGAGAAATTTAGAATTCTTCTTTTTTCTTTTATATATTTTATATATATAATAATTTTTACCATTTTTAAGCATTATATACATGCTTTTAGAATTGTACCTAACTTTTGTTTTTTTCTTTTTAATCTTTAACAATTTCATTTTAACCCAACATTTTTTCATTTTAACCCAACATTTTTTCATTTTAACCCAACATTTTTACGTCTTTTACACTTTAAACAATTTTTTTTTTACTTTTAACTTTGATCCCTTAGTTTTTATAGTTTAAAAAATTTTCGTTTACGTCTACATTTTGCGAGTTAACACACCGCAGTATGCATGTTCAGTTCAACGTTTTTACGCTTATTTTATTCCAGTTTAATGATCCTCGCAACGCACTGATCCAAGATCGACTTGACTAGTTTTTATTTTATATATTTTACGTTTCGCCTTACGGTGGTGTGTTCTTGGTTTTACGTTTCGCTTTGCGGTCGCTAACGATGGTGTGTAGTTGGTGCTACTTGGCATGGTTTTACGCTTCCCGAGGCAACGCGGGGGCCTTAATACTAGTTAATAACTATTTTATATATTATTAGTTTTTTTCAATATAATGTTTTTACATAAAACCGTCCAATTCAGTACTTATAATCAAGGTTTTCATGACCGGATCGAACCCGCCGGTCCGACCGGTTCGACCGGGGATCGGTCTAGGCCCGTCGATTTTATCCGTACCCAATTAACCCGCCCGACCCGATCTCACCTGTACCCGAAGAAACCCGACCCGAATAACCCAAACCGATTCTTATTCGGGTCGGGTTTTGGATAAAGTTTCAAACCTCAAAAACCCGAATAACCCAAACCGATTAACCCGAAATTCGAATAACCCGATCAATCCATATTATAATTAAGTAAATTATATATATACACTTGTTTAGATTGTCCAAATTGATTAAATTGTTTGTGTATAAATATATATTTAAGCACATTTTATAAATTATTGAAGCAAACTAATTTAAGTTCACTAGTTTTATAAGATTTTAAATGAAAACTCACTAAAATCTATTAAATTAAGTCTATTGTTTAATTCCCGAAACCCTACCCGATCAACCCCCCGAACAACCCGAAACCGATTAGACCGATTGTTATTCGGGTCGGGTTTCGGGTAGACTTTCAATGTTAAAAAACCCGAATAATCCAAACCGATTAACCCGAGACCCGATTAACTAACCCGATCAACACCCCTAGATCGGTCTGGTGGCCGGTTCGGTCAGGTATGGATCGTTTTTTAGTGGTCGAACCGACCGGAAAACCGGTGGTCGGACCGGAAAACCGGACCGATTCGGACCGGGTTTTTTTTTTAGTAAAAACGAGGTGTTGAACCATAAATTAGTGTGTTAGATATACAAATATACTTAAATTTTATATATAACTATAAAATACATATATAAATCATATATAAATTACTTATATTTGATTATATATAACTATATATATAATATAATATATATATAATTCTGACGTCATCCCGTTCTTAAATCCGGTCCGACCGGTCCAACCACCCAACCCCAAAACCCCGCCGGTTCAACGTCCGATCCGGTTCTGAAAACGTTGCTTATAATGTTATTTGTTGTTGCTCTTATAATCTAGGAGCATTGGTGGTTATCCGACAAATAAACTTTTACAAGTACAAAATTAAGTGCTCTTATGTGTAAAAGATTATGATTTAGGCTGAAGGGGCGAAGATGCTCTAGATATAAAGACAAAATTTTTTAATTCAACTATTACCTGTTTTGTCGTGACAAACTAGCCTACACGCCATCCTTCTGAGTGATCATGTTTTACTTGCATTAACTTTCAACAAACAATTTTATTCATAAAATCTCTTTTTTTAAGTTGTTCATGCATTCATCCACCACTAACTATAGATTGCCTTTGCATTCACGTGTGTGTCTGTTGCATTTTTTTGTTTTCTAAATATTTTATTTCCATTATTAAAGAGAATTAAATCTACTTTATATGTTATGATGTCAGGTGAAAGTATGAAGTGTACATTGTCTAGTGATTAAAATTGTGACAACCCTAAAAATAATTGGACAATTTTCTACCTTAAAATTTATATTACGATTAAATAAATATGATTAAAATTGTGACAACCCTAAAAATAATTGCAGCTTTGATTGATGTCATCTTAGCAAGTGCTTGAACAATCTGATGATGGAAGGTCAAGAAACTGGTCAAAAAAGTCCTACGGAAATTTTAGTGTTAGATTTAACACAGTGAAAGAATGACATGAAAAACTAAAAGTTACTTCATAATACTTGATAGAGAAACAAAAGATTTAGTGGCTTAAGGTTTCTCTTAGGATCTTCTGAGCTGTTTCACCTTGCTGGATGACTCCCTGAAGTGAAATTGTTTGTAACGTTAGAAAAATCAAGAAACTTAAAACGGATAACAAAAAAGTTAAATGTTGAGGGTGACATATATACTTGACGTGAAGGGCTGATCAGCTGTTTAATAATGTTTGGGACATGAATGAAAGAGCAAACAAGCAGTGAAATATCCCCCTTTACAATAGCATCTATATGACAAGAGTTCTATTGCCTACAAAAAAGATTTAAAAAAATTATTAACAATATACAATCTTTTAATTTTAATATCAATTGATTCAGTTTTAATAATAATTACCTTCACATGTGTGTAGACTAGCCGTGTGATACACATCAGTACGATTGTAAACTCCAGTAGCCTGAGATATGATAAAAAAGCACGATTAATAATACTTTTCCTTCACAAAATCCAAATAATAATACATTTAATTGGTCAAAAAGAGCAATAATTCCAGCATGTCTCAAATAACAATAAATGATGTTAAGCATACCTGATTTCTGACCTCACATACAGCAGGTACCTCATGGCGGTAGGGGTAATTAACCATTTCAAAGCCAAAAGAAAAGAAGGAGAACAAAATGACTGTTAGGTTAATGAAAAGTAAGACAAATAAACATCCAAATTAAAGGCAAATACATGAAGAGTTACGTTAACTTACAGTAAATCAAAACCAGAAAACGTGTGACCACTTTCTCAAGCCATCTTCTCCATTAGAAGATTGAGATAGGCCATAGGGGTAACCATTTCAAAGCCAAAAGAAAAGGAGAACAAAATGAATGTCAGGTTAATGAAAAGTAAGACGATCAACAAACATCCAAATTAATAGCAAATACATGAAGATGGAGTTAACTTACAGTACAAGGAACCTGCAGAAACTAGAATACGGCTTCCTACTGCCATCTCGCGTATTAGGAAGCTCTGTTCCACTGATACATATATATAGATCGAAATTCACAAACGAAAGCGACAGAAGACTATTAATTAGTAGGTTAACAACAGAAACCTAGCTAACATCATTGAATAGTAGATGGAGGTATCAATACCGACGTCGGTGATTAGAGGCCGGAATGAGGTAGTTAACTTTGCGTGCGTTTAGAAACTTACGATTCGCCATATTTGTCGAAGAAAAACAGATCGCCATGGTCGAAAACTTGAGCGTCATTGAATAGATGTGATTGTTGTGGAATGAAGGATGCGTTTAATTTGGGGGTTTTATCATTTATATATGGAGTCGTCTCTCCAACGGCTACATATATGTCAGTATTCGGAGATCTCCCGATCGAATCCCATACGCCGGAGATACGCCATCATTCAAGATCTTCCAACACGCGATAAAACCGGAACCACCCTTTCATTTCATTTGGTTGTCGCTTTTTTAATTATTTATTATTAATTGAATTTAATATTCCAAAACCTAGTTGTTGTTTTACTTTTTATCTTTTGTTGTTTTTATCTTTAATTAATATTATCATTGTATTGTCTTACGAGTTGTATTTTAGTGGATCAAGAGTCTCATATAGTGAGAATTTTACCTTCTCCTTTTATATATTAATAATAACTATTTTATATGTTATTATTATCTTTAAGTCATTAACAAATCTAGAATTATTTTCTTGCTTTAGTTTAAATATAAAATTGTTATATATAAAAAACACGCATATGTTATTCGATAGCACATAAAGGTAGCATCATATACTACATATTTGCAGTGTGTAAAAAGGCTATATCTAAACACACACGTAAATAGAATCTGTCAAGCATAATAACTTAAGGGTTTTACAAATATTTTTTTCAAAAAAAAGCTAATCCTAAACAATATTCTCTACTTTAATATTAAAAGATAAATATAAATGACACATGACATATTTCTAGGCCATCTACCTTCCCTTTCCCGCACATTCTCTTCCTTCGAATTTCATACGCGTGGATCTTTTCAGATTAAAAGATCCGGATTCTATACCTGTCTTTTGTCTAACCTAACACTGATTAATGTTCATCTATTTTTCTCCTCTCAAACCCTAATGACATCTCCTTCTTCAACTGACCTCTCTTTCTTCCTCCATCAACCTCTTAAACCTAGGAGAAGAAAGAAATCAAATCCACTTATCTTTATTCAAAAGAGTTCGCATTCTCTCTATCTCTAGTTTTCTCTATCCATAATACTTCGCCATCATGTTAATTGTCTTTTTGTTTATCATTAAATGGCTTATCACATGATTTAATAACACTCATCATGTAAGTTCTTGTCCTTGATTTTGGTGGTCGAGGTAACAAAATGTTAGATTGGGTAAATGATTAAAATTTGTTTTCATCAAGAGAATTGGTTTGGGTTGGTTGGGTTGACCTACACAAACTTCTATTCAATTGTTGCTTCTGAAGGATTATTCAAATCTATAACATATAATAAAAGAAGGTTTTTTCTAAGACACGTGTTATCATTCTAGCATATCAAATGACACGTGTCATCATTCTAGAATATTAAAAAAATTATTTTCCCGCATCTCTCTGATAATAAATAAATATGAAAATTTTAGAAACAATCAAATTGACTATCCTTTTTTACAAAAATATGTTAAAACAAATATACTTATATTTATGTTTATCGTCTCTCTCATATTAAATTATAATATTATAAATAAGTAAACTAAATTATTAAACATATAAAATATAAATATTATTATTTCAATAATTTTTTAATACATACTAAATTATATGATTTTAGACATACTTTATCATTAAATATAGTTTAATAATTTCTAATTTTATTATTTGTTATAAATTTTAAATACTCATTATATTTTTATTTCACCAATGGCAAACAACATCTAGAAAATAAAATAATATAAAACTAATGATTTTGATATAATTTATTTATTCCACCCATGTGATACATGGGCTTTAACCTAGTTAAAAATATAAACTATCCATGAACACCATTACGTGTAGATAGAGCATTTTAGCTTTATATTGTGTTGAAAATATCATACAATGAGAGTAAGAAAATTTCTACGAATATGAGGAGCATGCAAGAAGAACCCGCATCCCATGACTGTTTCAAAGTCCATTTCACATTTAAAATGGATCATTTTTCATAGTTTAGTCTTTGTCCACATTTAGTTATATCATTTTAAGTAAATTATATTCACAGTTGCATCTTTATTATATAAATTGTTTGATAACCAATCTAAGAAAAACACCAATACTAAAGCAAAATCAAGGGATGATGATGTTTTAGCTATCATAGCAATAGAAAATGAAACATAACCAGGGTTGAAGATGAATGACAATCGACCTCATTTGGCAACCTTGATTTTGAGGCGTTTCCAAGATTTTGATACAGTTCCAAGGTTTTTGAACTCGGATTCTTGAGAATTATGTTATTATACGTCAACTCAAGAAGAATACGACACAAAAGATCATGTAATCATGAAGAATCCGATGTTAGTGATCATCAAGGTAATGGATAACAATTATTGAAGTTCTAGTGTAAAATATTTCATAAAGAACGTGATTGTTAAACAGTGTGTGTGGATTTTAGGCGAATAATAGAGACCTATTTTGTTCAAGAATAGCTTCAAGACAAACTAAACCAGCTAAATAGTTGATCATACTCCTTAGATGCGAGTTTATGGATTTGGTTTAAGATGTGGGGTTTGGGTGGTGTAAACCACCAAGAGATATATTTCAAATAACACGAGAGGTTTCAAGTATAATCAAGTTTTTGTAAAAAGACATTCCCATTTGAAGCTCCTCCATGCTATTTTCTTAACTACTCTTTGGTGCCTTTAGGAAGCAATATATGATCAAGTTTTTGTAAAAAGACAAGCTCCCTATGCTATGTTTTTGGTGATATAAATATGTTGTCCTTTCCTTGGTTCAAAAGTACGGGGAAGGATGCTTTTGTGTCGTTACCAAATTGGTCTAACTTCTCCTTTCTAGTTGGTTTGTAATTCCCCTCTAGCGTCTTGCTAGTTATTTATAATATTTTTGGCTATTCAAAGAGAAAAAAAAACTTAAAAAAAGCTAATCATAATCCTATGGTGGTTTGATCAGAATGACTTTTGTTAGGTGAGTTAGAGTGCAAAACAAAAAATATATACATATATATAAAAATAAAGGATGCTACCAAACGGTACATTTTTTTCAATGGGTCTACAGTGTCATTGTAGAGAATCTCTATCATATCTTTCACATCAGCCTCCATCGATATTCAATTTATTTTGCCATTCCTCACTTTCAACATCTTCAAATAAAAATCAAAATTGATTACCATAGCAACCATAATAAGTACTCCCAGCCTCATACTAAATCCTAGTTATAAATACTAGTTAAAAATTTTTCAATTCAGGTCAGGCAAGACTCAATTGTCAATCTTATGATAGCTAGTATTTTAGGTTCCATATAGTTAAAAATTGAATTCTCAATCTTACGATCTTCAAAGTTCCGTATACATCAATATTATAGGAATATGTTAGTTGATAAAACTTAGCTCCTATAATAAGGCATTTACAAATCCTAAATAAACAATTTTTTTGACAACATACATAAACAAGTACTACCACTAAATGAACATAAACGTAAGTTTCATACGCATGCAAAAGATTAAATGCCAGCATATAAATCACCTCAAACATTTATGCAAACATATAATTACAGTTTTTTTCTTAAAGATAAAAACATCAGTTTTCTTTATTCTTTTTTCTAGATTTTACTTTAACAATATGTTTCCTTTCTTCTCTTCTCTAGGTTCCACTGTGACAAGTCAATTAATTTAGTTTTAAATTATATAATACAAAATTATAAAGATCATCATTTAAAAATTTACAGGGCCGAACGACTACTACCAAGACTGAGGCAGAAGGCCTCCGTCCACCCTTCCCACCAAGCATAAGGCCAGAAGCTTATTGATTAATTTACGATAACAAAAATCCTTGTGGTATAACATTAACTTGTATAGGTAATTTTAGTACTTTGTATTACTTATCATAATTTGTAAATCATTAAATTGAATAATACATCTCTTATATGATTTCAAACAATCATAGTAAATTTTATAGTTTTACAAATCCCATCACATTAAAAAGGTTGAACATAAAACCAATACATTTTGTCGTGATTCGTTTAACTACCCTATTCAAATTGACTTTTGACAAGACTTGACCCTGATACCGAGGGCCTCATTACTACCATCGTTTATGACAATGTAAACCTTGTGGTATGGCAAGTAACTTAGTACATGTAATGTTAATACTTTGTATTACATTAAATGATCTGTAAATTATCACATTTTGATAAAAATATTATTATCTAGTATGATTCAAGTGATGTTAAATAGTAAAACTTACAATTTACAAATAACCTCACACGATAAAAGAATGTACGCTAAAACAATACATTATATGCAAATATTTTTTAAGTGCCTTTCTTATGAAACTTAGCACCTCACTCGAACTTATTACATACCCTACTCGATGTTGAAGCTACTCTAACTTAGGGTATTCATTCACTAATAACTACTTGTGTATTATAATAATTAAATCACACCCTATGTTCAAACTATATGAAGTTTCTAAGCGAATTTAGTGCTAGCCCTTCTCTTGACTCTCGACATTCTAAGCCTAATCTTGGCATTATGATTGAGCCTAGTGATTCAAGCCCAACAGTTTTGGTCATGTGGTGCACACAAATCCACACACTATACAAACCTGTCAAAACCGATCATCAACGAACCCCACACACACTTGCGTATGTTGCCTCAAGCATACCCTTCAAAGGAAACCTCGCAGACTCAGAGCAGTTATATCACCTAGCTAGTGTACTTTTAAAAAGGGCAAATTGAAAATTAAATCCAAGAATAGAAGCTATATTTAAAAAAGGGCATACCTTCATAGTTTCATGACATCCCCTTATGGTGTCAACAACAGCATCAAGTCCCCCATGCCCTCTTAGTTTTTCTTGAAGTCGCACCCCATCTTTCTAACAGTCCCGTCCTTTGAAGGGAAACCAGTCAGTCAAACCTGTTGATAGTATATAATTAGGGCATAAAGCCTCCCAAATCACTTTATTAAAATCTGAAACTAATTTATTATAACTTTTTTTAAAACACAATTGATGACCTAAAATATTTGGACAAAAGGTGATCTTGATCAACCCAACTAGACATGCTTCGACTCACACAATAATATCACCTTTTGTAGTCCGTCAAAGTCACAATGCGCCCACTACAGGGGCTCCTTGCTGCGTAGGTGCAAAAACGTGAACACCTGAGACAAAGGAAAACACACAAATTGATACCCAAAGTTCAAAAAGTAATAACAATTTAGTAACCGATAAGTTATTACTATTCAGCATCACTCGACACAATCCACCTGTTTTGCCACATCTACATATAGACAACCTATCCAGCATAGAATCAACTTTGCATCTTTGTCACCAATTGTTCTTGTAGTAGGATGAAGGGAGTATCATAGACTTTTATAGTTTGATTAAAATTTAGTACTAGAGATGATATCTATTACGCAATATTCTTAGCTTAGACCATCTACAATCAAAGGTCCTTATATTTGTCCTCACGGTCATTTAAATATCTAAATAATAATAATCTTTTCAATTAGAAGGTTTAGTAAAGTAATATTTTGAAAGTACAGTATAGTTGACTTTTGAAATGTTTGACCAATTTGGCGCCATTACAGATCAAACATAACCCAAGTTGTAAGAGACCGGCAACTATATTTTGTTATCCTACTCCTACCAATCCATGACTAAGCTCTAAGCATATGAATAGTTCAAAGATAAGGAAATTTTATCTTCCTCAAAGAAGTTGATGCCCCAAATACTAAATCTTGCAATTATACCTTCCAAGTGGATTAATGACATTGCTCACAGCTAATCTTCTCCTCTTAGACTAACACCACCAGATCTTTGAATCAGAAGTAGCCATTAGTAGTTGTGCAACTAAACAGCTAATTACAAAACAACTTGATAAGAAAAATAAGGTTGAAAAACTTGTAAACAAATTATTTTTGGCATATCTTTGGGAACGGTAAAGTCATTGCCTGTTGGATATTTTTAATCAAGAAATTAGTAAATTGAAGTTAGATTAATAAAGTCAAAATAGAAAAGTCAAACTGATTGTAATTAGTGGATACTTTAGGGTTAGTTATGTTAGTTTCGTTAGTTAATAACCGCTATTTGTAAGGGTATAAATACCCATGAACACCGTCATTTGTATGTGTGGAAATCAGATTGTATTGTGTATGTTTTTTGTGTCTCGTTTGACCCTGTTCTTCCACCCGCGAGTCCCTGCACAATCTGTGATCCGAAGAGGCCTCAACATGGTATCAGAGCGAGGTTGGAAAGGATCATCAAATAAGTGTAGTCTCCATCGTTCCCAAGAATTCCCGTGAAGAACACATCAACTGATTCATCCCTGTTTTACGCACAAGAACAGAGACACAAAAGTTGGAATCAAATCAATACAAAAGGAGAGTATCGCTTCACCATTCAGTCCCATTGCCAAATCGATCAAGTAGAATCAATTACATGAATCCCAGAAATCGTAGACACGAAAGTTGGAATCAAATCAATACAAAAGGAGAGTATCGATTCACCATTCGGTCCCATTGCCAAATCGATCAAGTAGAATCAATTACATGAATCCCAGAAATCGTTTATAAAAAAAGAGACAAAATCAAAGAACACCGGCAAGAATCTGGCAACACAGAACCAAAACAGGAAGCATTAAATTTGAAGTTATTGATATCAAGGACCGATCCCTCAAGCGCTCTCAAGAATTTAATACAAAATCGTCTTTCAAAAATCAAAACACAAATCTTTCAAATTTGTTCTTGTTCGAACCAGTGTTTTCAATCGGAAAGTAGTAACGGAATTTAATTCTTGTTTCAACCAAGAATTTGACTAGCAGAAAGACAGATCATAAGCGATTTCATTAGAGGATTAAGAATCAAAAGGCCTATACAAATTGGTTCGATTGATTAGAAACTACATACATGTATATGGAATTGTTTGTCTATTTTGACTTTCAAAAGTCAAAGTCAGATGTTGGAGGAAACCGTCATGGAGACTTTCAAGAATTTAAGCTTTCAAGTTTTAAGTTAAGATTAAAAGAAAAGTCGAAATCAAATTTGACTTTATTTTTGGAGAAAACATTTCAAAGGAAATATATTTTAAACTCGGTATTCAAAAAGTTAAAACAAAATAAAAGGTTTTGTTTATAAAAATATATGATTTGTCTGGCAACCGAAGGACCAGTTCCAAGAAGAACAGTTGGTTTTTGCTTGACAACTAAAAAACCCCATACAATTGGTTTTGATTTGTCTCGCAACCGAAGACCCTAAGACTGTTTTCGAAAAGCAACAATTGGTTTGATTTGTTAGACGACCGTAAGACCTAGTTAGTTGGTTTTGATTCGTGTTACAACAGAAGTCCCCGTTTATTGTTGTGATAAGAAGCATAGAAGGTTTTGATTCATTATAAACGACCGAAAGACCCGTGTACTATTCTTAGAAGTGAGGTTTTGATTCGCTATGCCACCGAAAGACCCAAAGATATTAATTTGATACGAAACTACATAAGTTGATATCAAGGTAGTCACAGTCAAAAGAAGAAGATTATTTTATCTGAAGTCAGTCAAGCTGATATCAAATTAAACAGAAGGAAGGTTGACATCGCTTTGATCGGAAACCATGGTTTAAAAAAGAGGTCGAGGCGGTAATAAACCGTATATGAGGCGCCGCCTCATAAGGTTCATCTGGTACGTAACGCCTCAAAGGGACGAGGTGGTAAAAAAACGACGAGGTGGGATGTGATTTGGGGCGTTGAGGCGAAAATGTTGGTAGGCGGTGAGGACACGGTGTTGCCGGAGCCGTCGGAGTTGCAGGTCGCCGGAGTCGCAGGTTGCACGAAGGTGTTTTAAGGAATGAGGGAGGATGAAGAGGGAAGGAGAACAAGTGATATAATGCAATAAAAAAAGTAAATGTACTACTCACTGGGTGCTGCAGGAAGTGCCTCTCAGGAAGTGCTGCAGGAAGGAGGTGCTGCAGGAAGGAGGTGCTGCAGGAAGGAGGTGCTGCAGGAAGGAGGTGCTGCAGGAGGGAGGTGCTGCAGGAGGGAGGTGCTGCAGGAGGGAGGTGCTGCAGGAGGGAGGTGCTGCAGGAGGGAGGTGCTGCAGGAGGGAGGT
>BJCN01124235.1:0-11939 GCA_018326445.1 Flaveria brownii
GCCGTATGCTTGTGCACTAGGGAACCAAATACACTTAGCCAATCTTATATACTTGTAATCAAGTCGAGGTTTGGTTGTAAAGATATGTGTACTATAATCATACTTGCTTATAACCTATGACATGAATTGCTACTTATAATCTTTTCATATTATGTATGAAAACCTTGGAAACTTAACAACTATTTTTAGTTGATATTTTATTTTATCATGTTTCAGGTAACCCCAAGTTTAAAATGGCTTGTGAAGTTTACAATAAAACTAGGACGTGGACCTAGTTAATTAAACGAAATGTTATATCATGTTTAAATTTCTGTTGAACGTATTTGAGACTTATGATTGTAATCGTTATTAAAACTAATAATTGTAATATTTAAATTTGAACATAGCGTTATGTGGCTGTGAACAATCGTATCCCTCACACCTCGACGTTTCCGCCGTTCAGGTTGGGGTGTGACAATGATGATGATGATGATGATGATGATTATAATAATAATGAATTTATAAAAGTATTGTATTATTTGAATAGTTAACTATATAATCACTAAATACTTTTATAATAATAATAATTTATATCTATATCTATATTCTTATATAAAGCATTTAATAAGGACACACTTGTAATTTTCTATACTACTATAAAAAAGCAAAAATAAGGACACAAGTGTAATACTATAAAAAATTAAAACACCTAATATAACTTTTTAAGCATTAGGTACAAGTATTTTATGCAATCATTTCTATTTTTCTATCATCTAATGAACTTTTTCTAATTAATACATTAACTAATACATATACATATTATTAATATATTATCTTCTTACCCTAATAAAAGGATAACTAAGGTGGATATGTGTTATATCACATTTCGCCTCACTAAAAATTTCCCGCTTATCTCTCTTATTAAACATCTCATTAATTAATTACTAATAATAAATTAAAGAAAATATATTTTTATTGATTCTTTTTTTAAGTAAATATTTTTTTATAAAATAAAATTACTTATAAAACATCAAATTTTTAAAAATATAAAATATTTTCAAATTGATGTTTGTAAGTAAATTTTTATGTACAAAAAATAATAAAATTGGGAGTTATAATAAGTTTTGAAATTTTACATTTTTTTAAATGTTTGCTTTAAAACAAAATTATTTTTTTCTTTAGGAGAAAATTTAAAAATTAAAAAAATTAAAAAGTTGATATCATTGTTTTATTATTTATAATTCGTACTTATATATGATTTCAATTATGTTTTATCTTAAAATATTAATTTATAACTAATAAATTTTTTTCCGATTTGATATTTTATTTTTTAACCCGTGTAATACACGGGTTTACTAAAACTAGTTTAATAATATAATATTAAATATTTCACCATATTATATATTATATTATTTATAATACTTTAAATTAATATTTAAATTTATTAATAAGTATTATCTTATTTGACTACTTAACTATATAATTACTAAATACTTTTATAACAATAATAATAATAATTAAATTTATAAATAAGTATTATCTTATTTGAATACTCAATTATATAATTACTAAATACTTTTATAATAATGATGATAATAATAATCTATATCTATATTGTTTATATACCTATATTATTATATAAAGAATTTAATAAGGACATGTGTAATTTTACTAAAAATTATAAGCCACCTAATATAACTTTTTAAACATAATGTACAAGTGCTATATACAATAGTTTATAATTTGTCTATATTTAATAAATTTCTCCCAAATGTATATTTATTTTAAGCATTATCTTATTTATAATATTTTAAATTAAGAGAGGTTAGAAAAGAGACTTGATAACACCCGCCACATCACTATATATAACAAACTGAAATTTTTTTGACTAGTGGGGCTGTAATTTTTTTTTAATATTACCACAATAGTTTTCTTTTTCTCCAAACTATAAAAATCCTAATTTCTTTTTTTTACAATTTTACATTTAAAACTACAAGAATTTTTTAAAACTGGCCACAATACTTTTTCTCTCCTCTTTTTTCAAATTGATACCTACTCATTTTGTATTTCTAAAAATTTTATATTATCTTCGAGTTATGTAAGATTTACATTTAATCACCTCGAATTTTTTATAAATTTTATACTTAAGTCTTCGAGTTATATCAAATTTACATTTAATCACCTATTTTTTTTAAGTTCTATACTTAAGCCTTCAAAGTTATGTCAAATTTTCTTTTAATCAAATTATAATATAGCTTGTTTTACACGTAATCTTTTTCGGGTGGTTAGTACCAACGTATAAATCATCAGAATTAAATTTTTTAACTTTTATAATGCATGCTGCATAACGCGAGTTACACCAACTAGTAGAAAAATAAAGAGAACTCTTCGCTTTCTTAAACACCGCCTATCATATCTCAGTCTTTCCCGTGTAGACATGAACAATCTCATTATTATATCCAGCGGACAACTACTATTTTGTTTCGACTGTTGTATCCTCTTTGGAAGCGGTCTCTCTACCTAACAAGATAGAGGAAAGACTCGCCTACACCTACCCTCCCCAGACCCTACTCTTGAGTGGGATATACTGGGTTTGTTTGTTTGTTTGTATCCTCTTAGACATATTCAAATAGCCGCAAATTGGTTTTAGGGGAACGGTGTTCATCACGTGGCCTCAACCAAAAACAATTTATCTTATTTTTGTTTGATTCTTACAGTCATAAATACTAGTTTGAATTATTCTATATTCTGTTGTATACGTAATAATTTTTTTATTATAATATATATATTGTATTAGACAATATCACTATTACTTCCAGATTATTTTTATATTATCTTTATAAAATCAACAATATTCCCTAATAGTTCTATATGTTTTTATTTACATTCAAAGGAATTTACATAATATGAAGTATGCTCCAATGATGAAAATGTCATGCTAGTGTGTTCTTATTCTAGCTGAGTAGCTGTTCAATCATTGGCTTCTACAATGCCTACCATTCTGGTTTATTCTGTTATGTAGTCTGCACATGCCTCAACACTTTCTATCAGGCTAATTGTCTTCTGCTCATTGCCTATATTCTCAACAACAAGTAGTACACCATTGCAACAGGCAATGCAACAAGCAATCCAATAATGATCCTGAAATTAGATTCAGTTTGATCAGTCGGTCATGTTGTTCGTTGAAGTTTACATGTTAAAATAAACAGCCGTTTTGAATACCCCGCGCTCAAGATTTCTGGGTGAACATTATACTCCTTCGCGAACACAAATGGGACGATTCCTTGAGGAAGAGCTGCCTGTGCAGATGGTAGTTTATTAAGAGACTTATGTTTATAGTGTTGGTGTAGTAACAATAATAATAAAACCATGGTTGTACCTGCATAACTGCAATTTGGAATGACACACCCTTTAAACTAATTGCAATAGAAGGGCCGGCCATTATGGCGGGCCCTACAATGAACCGCAAGACCATTGCTAATAATGCCAGACGAGTACCACAGGCTACTATGCGAGCCTGTGATGCCGTGAACAAACCTGTAAAGTAACAGATGTTATGAATTTGAAGCTTTTTTTTCTCTGTATATTAATGCTAATATTATTATGTTGTTACCTAGGCTGAACATTGCCATTCCAAGTCCTCCATCTGATATTATAGATACAGAATCTTCAACTACCTTTGGTAGTTTTAGATTGAACCTGCATTATACGCGACTTGTAGGTTAGTATCTTAATAATTTATATTCAACACGCGGATCATATAAGCGCGCTTACCCGAAGCTTATAAATGCCCATGCAAGGCCTACTAAAGTTGCATGAGAATTAGGATTAACTAGAAGTTTCTTCCCAACAGTTGATAAAACCAGCATTATTTTTGTTCCTTTTGGAATACTCGTGTTTGTATCTCGTCTTTCATCTATCCCTCGTGCTGCTTGCCCGGCCTCTGGTTCATCTTGAATCAAAAGGTCATGAATAAATGATGTGAGCACAATAACAAGATTAAAAATCAGCACAACTACATAGAACTTAGTTTTATACACATATAACTCCATAAGAACTATGTAAGATTTGTTGAAATTCAACATATAGTAAGCGCGTACCCGTGGCTTCTGATGATTGCATCATGTGAACTTCCCTTGCAGTTGACAGTTCAAACAGAAACAACAACAAATTATACCAAATTAGGCTCTGAAGTACAACTATCTGTGCAAGAAGCACTTCTGCTTCTTCTCCATATATCGCCTTCAACAATGGGATCCCCAAGATCAAAGTGTTGGGTAATGTGGACAAAGAAACACCCGTTATGATCCAGTTTAGATTACTGTTGGATCGAACTCTAGTGATTATAGCAATCCCAATGAAAGCAACAACTTTTTGAAGAACATCAGCAGAAATCAACTTGAGGTTCAGTTTGTATGGATTGCATTTAGATATCACTTGGAACGACAACAAAGGGATCGAGAATTTAGCAACAAATTTGTTTATACCAGAACATTGATCATGGTTCAAGAGTTTTAAACATTTTACAGAAACATAACCCAAGATCATTGCAACATACAGTGGAATTATAGCTGTCACAGTATGATAAACAACATTCAGAGAAATCATGATTAATAATCTTGGGTTTTGTTAGATTTTACTGTAGTTTATGATATAATATAAGTTTATATAACCATCCGTGAGGGGATCTTTGTAAAAAAGAAAAGTTTGCATTTCATCTTCCAACAGAAGCTTTCTTGTTTGTTCATTTAGCCCATATGCGCAACATCCTTCCTGTAAATTAATAAAAGATTCATAAAGGTTACTAATTTTAGTAATGCAAACGGCTCTACTTGTATTAATCTATGTTTTTAATGCAGACTAAAAGTTGAGTTAATTAGCTAATCATGCAATTAGTCAAAAGTCCTTGTTCGATTCCAGTTTTCGCTGTGCTGTAACTGCTGTTTGCACATTAGTTTATTTTTCTTTTGAGACAAGTGGGACTAACATGTTTGCTTAAGTAGGGCTGTCTTTATAGATTAGCAATACTTTTAGATAAAATTAATTATTAATCCCCTAGTTTGTGGCTTTTGAGTGTTTTAGATTCCTATAATATGATTATAACATAACTTTTACGCAAATTGTTGTGTTGTCTGATTTAGCAAATACTTTTTATGATGTTTGTTTTGGGCATGGAGGAATATTGATATGAATTGTAGGTCAAGTAAGTGAGGTGAACAGTAAGTACAAATGAAGCCAGAATTCCTACTAAAAATGGTTAAAAGTGTTGGAATAAGTGTTGTTGTGATTTTGCTTTTGATGGTGTAATTTTGCCATAAATGACCCAACAGAATGCCTCTTTCTTCAAGAGTCTGTAATCTGCTATTCTGTATGGATTTGCAAGATGGACAGGGTTCAAACTGTATTCCATATTGAAAATTGGATGGGCTGTTTTTTATTCGGTCCGTCTAATACTTATTTTTACATGTTATACGTGTGTATTTGACACTAGAACGACATTGATTCACCATAACAATTTTAAAAAATGATACCTTTTAGAATGTGGGGATTTCATATATCCTCTAAAGAAATTGCATATTTCCTCAAAACATAAGTTTTTGATTCATGATATAACTCTTAAAACACAATTTGAGGAAATATACCATTTTACAAGTTAAAGGGATGATACATGCAATTGCCTTTTAAAAAACCTGGATCTACCACTAATTGAGAGGAAATTACTTCATATATAGTATGATGTAATGTAGTGTACTAATTAATTCTATTTATATATTTAAGGGCTTTTTTCTAGTTGAAATGGACCATTTCATAGGTTCAAAAATGTTAAACCTCATTCACTTTACACCGCTTAACAGGAATATTTACACAAAAAGATTTAAATTGTTGTATGAATACCAAAATCTCATCTCTCTGGCCATTAATCTCACAAAACATATGGTTAAAACAAGACTACAAACCCATGGCACCCCTCATTTTTCTCAAAATGCATAACATAAGTTACTATTTTTAGTATGATCCGATGTAATATAAATTGAACACATTCCACCGGGTTAATTCATTTACTCAACCTCCAACCTCGACCACCTTAAAAGTTACATAGAGGCGGAATATTTTGGTTTTGGTAGCTGGACTGGTTTTAAAACGATCTGATCTTCAAGATCAGATTTTAACTAGACGACCAGACTGGCTACCATTAATTAAGATCTTCCATTGATTGATGATGGAAGTATCCCGTGGATGTAATCGGGTTCTTGTTTTATGTTTCATAGTTACAGCAATTGTCTCGTTGTCATTGGCTCACGATCACAATACTCCTATTGACGTTAGGGGGCCACATGGTAAGAAACAGCACGCGTGTGTTGCCTACAATCCGATTGACAAATGTTGGAGGTGTGATAGCAATTGGGCTAATAACCGAATGAGGCTCGCAGACTGTGCCACAGGGTTCGGACATGGGACCTGTGGTGGCAAAATGGGAAGAATTTATGTCGTGACCGACTCATCAGACAAAGAAGTCATCGACCCTAAGCCAGGCACACTTCGACATGCCGTCCTTCTACCCGAACCAGTTTGGATCATATTCTCACGCGATATGACCATCAGCCTCACCCGAGAGCTTATCTTCACGTGTGACAAGACCATTGACGGCCGTGGGTTTGAAATCCACGTGGCAGGCGGGGCTGGTTTTATGCTTCAACACATTCACAACGTCATTATCCATGGTCTCCACATGTATGACATTGCCGAGGCGTCCGGTGGCTCCATTAGATCAAAACATGATCATGTCGGCATACGAGGAAGAAGTGACGGGGATGCCATTAGCATCTTTAGATCCTCACAAGTGTGGATCGACCACTGCTCCTTTGCTAGCAGCTATGACGGTCTTATTGATATCGTTGCCGCTTCCACTAACGTTACTATTTCAAACTGTCTCTTCGTCAAGCATGACAAGGTACATTTGCACCATCTTAAACTTAATTTAGCAAAACTAGTACAAATGAAAAGTTATAGTTCCCACATTTTGGGCATTGTATGTACAGGCTTTGCTTTTTGGCGCAAGCGAGAAGACCCCAGAAGATAAAATAATGAAAGTAACACTTGCTTACAATCACTTCGGGAAGGGATTGACACAACGGCTTCCAGCGGTGAGATTTGGGTTCGTGCACGTGGTGAACAATGACTACACAAAATGGCAGTCTTATGCCATTGGGGGTGGTGATGGTGCCACCATCATCAGCCAGGGAAACCGGTTCGTAGCTGCTGATGGTTCCTGCAAGCAGATCACGAAAAGGGAACATGTCCCAGAATCCATATGGCGAAAATGGACCTGGAGAAGTGAGGGAGATTTGATGTTGAACGGTGCGTATTTTCGGCAATCAGGAAACCCGAATTGGGCTAAAAAATACAAGGGTTACCCATTGATTCCAGCACAACCTGCAAGTGAGGTACACCAACTTACGAAATTTGTGGGGGCGTCACTTCACTGTAAGGCGGGGACCCCTTGTTAGCCATGGCTTAAGAGTAGGAAGGATTGCTAGGCTTTTAACAATGTATACAAGTAACACATGTACAGTTTTCATGTAAATTCGATTTAGGACAGCATTGTTCTTGTTTCCACAGTAACACGAGTTAAGTTTTATAAAGACCAATCTATACTAGTATATGTTAACATGGGTCTCTTTGTGGTGTATCACAGACTCACTTAACAGCAAACTAGCATAATTTAAGAAACAGTAACCGAACATGTGTGGTGTTGTAAAGCCTAATTACTGTCGGATTCATCCATCAAATCCATGGAGGCGGGTTGTTAGGGGTTATTGTATCCACTGATTACTTGATACCTCTTCTTGTTCACCTGAGCTTCTGCTTCATATGGTGCCTTCTTTTCCGCTGTTAATCAACTCGATCAGAATACATTGTTATTATATATTTCTGTAGAAAAGAAACAGATTTTTATAAATTTGGCTAGCCTAATTACGTTCTGATTCGTAGAAATTCTCTACCCAAGTAAAAGCAACACACACACATATAATCAATCACCTCTTCTTCACCTCCACTGTCACTACCATCTGAGTCATCTCCCCCAGAATCATCAGTAGGTGCGCCTTCATCATCCTTTTCAGCAACAAAATCCTCATCCTGTCAACAACATGTTCAGAAGTGAAATCATGGGAGATAAACACATTGGTGGATCGGTCTGACCCATTTGAACAGGTATTAGAAAGTAACCCATTTTTGACCCGTTACCCACCCCGCCGGCCCATCCATATTACCTCCTCGTCACTTTCTTCTCCACCAGCTTCATTCTTAATTAGCTCAAAATGAGGATCAACCGCATCATCTTCCTCGTCACGAAAAACAGCTGCAACACCATCTATAAAGCAAATGAAATGAATCAATATAAGTTCAACCACAGCAGCACGCGACATGGACACATTAAGGTGATGACAACATACCTCGGCTTTGGCAAAAAGAAAAAAGAAAAACTCTTCTCAAGAGGATATAAAACACCGTTTTCAGCTTTCAATGACGAGTTTAGAGCATAACCGTCTTGACAACTACGAACTTTCCAGGTCTAGTAAGCTTTGTACTAGACAAACCACGCAAGATCATTGTGAATACTTCATGAATAAGACCCTGTTAACTTGAAGGCCATCTGGTTATTACGTAAAGCAGGGGGTCAAGCAGGTTAACTAATGGGTATCTTTGCTATAGCTTAAGTCAGCCCGGAACACTTTAGCCAATATTTATCAAAATACGTGCTGAGTTTATCTATTACGTAGTGAATTTCAAGGCCTTCATCCATCATACGTTTGCTAGATTCGCCGACACATCTTTTCTACGATCTTGTCTTTGTGTCTTTACTTTTATGATGTATATGTTATGTTCATGTTCAGTTTTAGGCATGACTTATGCTTCGTTTCTTGACACTTTTGTACTTCATGAATAAGACCCTGTTAACTTAAAGGCCGTCTAGTTATTACGCAAAACGGGGGTCAAGCAGGTTAACTAATGAGGGAAAGATTTTTTACAGAAAAAATTCTTGAATTTGAAAGTTAATAAGATTTTTGGTTTGTAAATTTATAAAAGAAATTAGATTTTCCGAAATGTTAAACGACTTTCTTTTACGTTTTGTGATTCTAACTTTAACGAGAGACAACGCAAGTCAGATAATTATTTAGAAAGTTTTGAAAGACAAAGAAAATCAAAAATTCTAATAGTTGATTTATAATGACAACTTACATGCGCATTTAACAGACGTTGGCCGAAATAAATCAAAGAAATTAACCGTGAATAATCATGGTCACACATAATTTCACAGTTTTTTTAACATTAAGCATGATGTCAATGACAAAACTATATACAGTTATAAACTTCACAATATGATGAGAGCATCCTAACACCATCACAACCATAGTGGCTTCAAAGATGTTTTAAATGGAGATGAGAAGAGAGGGAAGGTTCTGTCTGTAGGGACAATGCCCACAGACGCGCTATTTGAAGGGATTAGAGAGATGGCGGCATTCATGGAGAAAAAGCTTGTCCGTAAGCTCATATGATGCCGCTCCTATTCATGAGCTCATATGATGCCGCGCGAGTCCGTGAGCTCCATTGCAGATGCCCAAACTTATTCATCTTTTGGCTAAAGTTGCATGAGTTGGTTTTACCTTTCGCAAAAGGTGTATGGGTCAACAACCATCCCATTTCAACCTGCATTTAAAGTTACCCATTTTGACGTGTACCCAATATGTCTGACACTCTGACCTGACCATTTTACCACTTAATTCATTTTAACATATTATCCAAAAAAATAGATTATTATTGATGTAGTATAACTTCTAATCATATCTAACACACACTTTATATTATAATTTCAAAGTTTTTAGACAAGAAATGTTTGGAGCCAACAAACCAAACCCTACCTATTTCAGCCTTCACCATATATTAGTTGTTTTGGCCCGTTATCCAACCCACATATTTTACCACCTATCTGATCAGAGCTAATGAAACATGTTACATTCTTTATTTTAATTGAACAAACAGAGGTAGCAAGCAAAACTGAACCATTTCAAGAGTCAGGCATCAAAAAACAGAGAAAAACAATATGCAAAATAGAGCCGAAAAATTGTATCCAATTTTACTCAGTTATCAGTAAACAGAGAAACTAGCACTGAAATATCAACTATGAAAAAGAAAATATATCTAAAAACAAGCCAAACATATTCCTTAAACTCCACCTTAAACCATATCATCTTCAGGTAATACATCAATGTTGCATTCCCACCACTAAAACTGCTTCCTTTTGTTACTAAACAGTTTGTCTCTTTGCGAATAAGCATAAATAAGAACAAAGAAAATCCCTACAGACATCGAAAAAGACGCCCATGGAAACGGTGGATCCTCAAAACAAACAAGCGACGCCTCCAAATCTTGAGATGCATGATATACAAGTGAATGAATCGCATAAAGATCATGATCAGAAGACCTCAGGTAATATAATCCCATTTCAAAATCCAAATGTGACAATGAAAAAACCGCTTTATCAAGTTTGTACTTAAACAGATTCCATCTTTGTATAAACTCCGAAAGTTGATTATGTGGCAGAAGCTTCCTCTCCCCACCATGGGCAGATATGGATTCAAGAACATTAATAGCACTCGTAATGGTGTAATTCAAAGACGTTAACAAAACATTTCTTCTTGCAGCATCTTTTTGTATAAAAGACAACGAAGAAAGCTCTGAAAACGGGCCAAATGGCGTGTGTCCCACACTCCATGTGTAATCAACCAGTGTGCTATTATGCTGTGCACTCCAAACCAAATGGGTCGGCGACACACCCCACATACTCTGTAAAATCGAACCCACAAGCGGCCTCTCAAGCTCTCGAGTTTGTGTGAACACATGACGCCCATTACAACTATAATCACTAACCGTTTGCGTGTTCTTAGTCCTAACCGCAATCACCATATCTTTAAAAGCAACAGACTGATGGTAACGATCAAGCAGCAAAATCGAATTCACCTCCAAATCAAACACAAAAACAGGCAAAACCCGCCCAAAATCCTCTTCTGGTAAACCAGCTAACCTCCTAATCTCGTCATGCGACTCAGACAGAGTCTGATGCAGCCGCTTCGAATCCAAATACTCACTAACAATCAAAGTGTAGTTCTCAAACAAGTACCTAGACGTATACGAAGTAGTGGCAAGCGAAACAGCAAACGAACAAACAGAACACTCCACCATATCAACATCATACTGCTTGAAACTCAACGACTGATCACCAAACAACACCCCACCATTGTTACCACGGTCATCCCTAAAGCTTCTCTCAATCTCACCAAAATCCAAACCTCTAAGATCCTTATCAGGCCCATGAATATGAATAAACTGAACAATCAACTGATTCTCAAAAGGCACAGGGATTCTCAAAGAGGGCACAAGAAGTACCTTATAAGCACTCCAAATCAACGAAGCCACATCTGCAAGTAAAGCTTTTTGCGACTTAGGCCTCCCATGAACCGCTGTTAACGGATGAAACTCACCTCGAGGTAACACACCATCACCGGACAACGCCGGTCCGTAATCCACCGGTCCGGCGCTCAGATCGATCCACAAGTAGCGGTCCGACCCGGTCCAGACGCTGCCGGAGCATTTGGTGACTCCGATTGAAGAATCGCCTGTGTCGGTGTATTTGTAAGCGTAGGGTTTCGATTGGGGCCCTAAATTGAGGATGTAGATGTAGACTCCATGAAGGGGTTTTTGGCTTTGGAAATCGTGTTTGATGATGGAGTCGATTGGGGCGTGGGGGATGGGGATTAGGGTTGATCTGAGGGGTGTGGAGGTTGTGGCGATTTGGGATTTGATTGTGTCGGAGAGGTGGGTGGAGAGGGATGGGGAGGAGAGGGAGACGTCGATGGAGGGGGTGTGGGTGACGGAGAGACGGTGGTTGGTGGTGGCGG
>BJCN01124245.1:0-10043 GCA_018326445.1 Flaveria brownii
TATCAGACGTCTAGACTTACAATAAAATTGTGGGAGAGGAAAGTTAATCGAATAACAACTAATACTAATTTATTAAAGAAATTAAATTAAATTAAAAAAACAAACAAAATATGTAACCGCCTGATTGATATATTAAGTTTATAAAAGCATTTTTTTATTTCCTCTTTCTTTTTTTTTTATTTTACTATTTTTTGTTTAGAGAAACCGTCTTTGTATGATAGAGAGATGAAGTAGAGAAAGGAATAAAGTCGTCGCTCCCAATTGCCTTTTGGTCTGGCTTTTTTCGTTGGTCTTTGCTTGCGTCGGTGGTGACCTATTCTCCTTCTCTTCGAATCCCTGTATTAAGAGGAATTCAAGGTCGAGATAATGTCTACGATATCTTGGCCTTTAAATTTTTTAAGAAAACAATAGAAAGACAATATTTTTTTTTAAAATTCAATCAATATGCGTTTAGATTCGAACCAAAAGTCATGAGTACCGCCTCAACGCGCAATTGAGAACAATCTAGTATAATACTAATTTTCAACTTAGTTATACATCATTAGTTGTACTTCATGCTTCATAGGTTACACCTTTGTATTTTTTTTTCAAATTTAACACTAATAGTTTTGATCTTTTATATTTAACACTAATATTTTTTTTTTTACTTTCAACTCTGGTCTTATATACTTTTAATCTATTTTAATTTTTTATTTTACTTTCAACTCTGGTCTTATATCAGACGTCTAGACTTACAATAAAATTGTGGGAGAGGAAAGTTAATCGAATAACAACTAATACTAATTTATTAAAGAAATTAAATTAAATTAAAAAAACAAACAAAATATGTAACCGCCTGATTGATATATTAAGTTTATAAAAGCATTTTTTTATTTCCTCTTTCTTTTTTTTTTCTTTTACTATTTTTTGTTTAGAGAAACCGTCTTTGTATGATAGAGAGATGAAGTAGAGAAAGGAACAAAGTCGTCGCTCCCAATTGCCTTTTGGTCTGGCTTTTTTCGTTGGTCTTTGCTTGCGTCGGTGGTGACCTATTCTCCTTCTCTTCGAATCCCTGTATTAAGAGGAATTCAAGGTCGAGATAATGTCTACGATATCTTGGCCTTTAAATTTTTTAAGAAA
The DNA here is from genome assembly GCA_018326445.1 of Flaveria brownii. Taxonomy (NCBI): domain Eukaryota; kingdom Viridiplantae; phylum Streptophyta; class Magnoliopsida; order Asterales; family Asteraceae; genus Flaveria; species Flaveria brownii. The sequence continues at coordinate 1,120 of BJCN01124245.1, forward strand.
ACAATAGAAAGATAATATTTTTTTTTTAAAATTCAATCAATATGCGTTTACATTCGAACCAAAAGTCATGAGTACCGCCTCAACGCGCAATTGAGAACAATCTAGTATAATACTAATTTTCAACTTAGTTATACATCATTAGTTGTACTTCATGCTTCATAGGTTACACCTTTGTATTTTTTTTTCAAATTTAACACTAATAGTTTTGATCTTTTATATTTAACACTAATATTTTTTTTTTTACTTTCAACTCTGGTCTTATATACTTTTAATCTATTTTAATTTTTTATTTATGTTTCAATCTAAAATTTTCGAGTTAACATGCTGCAACATACGTATGTGGTACAATGTTTTAACCTTACTTTTTCTGTTTATCGATCGCTTAGTATTTTACGTTTTGGTCTAATTTTTGCACGTTAACACGCCGCAACGGGCGTCCATGGTTCAATGTTTTTACGCCTACGTTTTCTTTTCATTACACTTTCTTTTGTTTTGTGGGCTTTTTCAATGTCGGTAATAGCTAGTGACGGTGTGACATTAATGTTGCTCAACACGGTTTTGCCCCCTCACTGCAACGCGATGAGAGATAATCCTATTTCTTTATTAAAAAACAACATTATCGACCTTCATAAATAGGTAATGGATGGACGTGGGTATGACAAAAACATATGCATTACGGATTTATTAATGGACTGGATAGTTATTTAAGTCTTTTCTAATAAAAAATATGTTGAGATATATGAAAAGAAACCTACCTTGGGATTCGCTTATAGAATTAGATGCCATTATTTTAGATGTAAAAATTTGAATCACAAAGAGAGGGACGAAGTGAAGCTTGTTAGAAAAACTTTACTGTTACGAAGACCAAAATACAACAAATATCTGAAAGAAACATAAAACAGTGAAGTTTGAACCGGTCTTGTGTTTTACATAATTCCTTTAAACAGATTTGAGGTTTGTTCCTAGGGTATGTCTGTTCGAAGCAGCAAACGCGTACTACCGGACTTGAGCACTTGCTTGAAATGTAAACGGAGCTGTTGCAGTCGAGAGAGGAGATCGAGAGAGAATGATTTTTGGTGTGTAAAACTTCTGCCATTGAACTGGTTTTTATAGGCATAAATCCATAACTGATTTATAACCATTATTGATAAATAATAACAATCATTAGTGCATAATAATGATGGTCATTAGTGCATACTAAATTGAAATAATAATGATAATAATGATCATTTAAAACGAATATTTATTATCATTTGCATCAAACAAGTTTCAAAATTCAAACCGAGTTCAAAAAATTATCTCGCGTGGGCCCGGGTTTTTGGAGCTGCATTCGTGTCCACGGGACATGCGGCACACATGAGTTCGATGAAAATCCAACCGAAAACTCTTTTTTGCACCCCCCTGTGCGAAGGTAGGACTTGTGGCAAAATATGTCATAAAGATACATTAGGGTGGTAATGCAACTCTTTATTAACCAGTCCTCACTTTGTTCCCACACCGATGTAGGGCAAAGTTTTCACCATAATTTTAGATATTCATTCACACACACCCAATACTTCCAATAATCCCCAACATGAATGAAGGTCGATCTAAAAAACAACATTATTTCGCTTAAATTCAGCAGTTGAGTTTTGCATACGATAGGTAGATGTTACCCTTTGAACCTTCGCTCATAAAGCGCATTTAGCCCACTGACTCTGAGTAGACGGTGATGTCCTTTAACTCGTCTACATTTTATGCAGACGACAATATAGTTCACACAATACTCTCCCTGACAAAGTCAAATCCTCATAGTTATGTTCGTTATGATGATGAACATGATCCTGGTTCTGCGAGAGCCATTAAGTATTGTGCCCCAATAATACCCTTCGAAACGACTCCACTTCTCTCTCACATAGGTGATTCACTATGTATGGTTACCTTAGTTGAATCATTAAAATCCATAGGCTTAGCCTCACACTTATCACTTTTAGGAATGAATTAGGAAGTTTACTAAGCTTTGTAATAAACTCCCTTTTAAATATGTAAGGTTACCCACCCCCTCCCACACATATAGTGACCTCACTAATTCATACAATTAGGTTTTTCTATTGAACTCAATTCTTGGGATCTCCAGTGTATTGAGTTAGGTTTCCTTCATATGAATTTTAATTTTTTGAGGGATTTAATCCCATTTCTATTGACGACTCCTGAACTAACTCTCTACTTAGGCCTTTTGTAAACAGATCCGTGATATTTTCCTTTGACTTCACGTAGTCAACAGTGATAATTCCTATAGAGTTAGTTGTCGTACTGTATTATGTCTGCATCTAATATGTCTATTCTTACCATTATACATTATGCTATGAGCTCTGCCAATTGTTGATTGTCTATCATAATGTATACAAATGGCCGATGCCTGTATAGAAATGGTCGATACCGGCTTAGACCATCTTGGTATATCCTCAACAAACTGACGTAGCCATTCTACCTCTTCACCCTCTTTATTTAAAGCAATGCATTCTGATTCCATTGTGGATCTAGCAATAACCGTTTGTCTTGACGATTTCAACGATATAGATGCACCTCCAAGTGTGAATACATACCTACTTGTTGCTCAGTAATCATTCATGTCAGATATCCAATTTGCATCATAGTATCCTTTGATAACTACCGGATATATATTATAATGTAGCCCATATTCGTGAGTGTATCTTAAGTAATGAAGTAAGCGAGTCATACAGTTCCAATGAATCGAATTTGGGTTGCTCGTGTATCTACTTAGCTTGCTTACAACATATGCTAAGTCTGGTCTAGTACAAGTCATAAGGTACATCAAGTTGCCAATAATTATTGAGTATTTCAACTTATTAATAGGTTCACCTATATTCTTAGCTAGATGTTGGCTTATGTCAATCGGAGTTCTAGCTACATTAGAGTCATTTGCATTAAACTTCTCAAAAATTTGTCCACATAGTGGATTGACTTAAAACAAGTACACCTTGGGTTCGTGTGATTTTAACTCCCAGAATCACATCTACAAAATCCATATCTTTCATGTCGAATCTTGCTTTTAGCATGTTCTTCATAGACGTTATGATTTTGTCATCATTTCATGCATTGAGCATATCATCAACATATAGACGTGGAATGACATATCCATCTAATGTATCCTTCACGTATACACACTTGTTACATTCATTGATTTTGAACCCAACATCAATAATGACATGATCAAACTTTTGATGGCATTGTTTTAGAGCTTGTTTCAATCCATACAAGGATTTTACAAGTTTACATACTTTCTTTTCTTGCCCGGTGGCTATGAAACCTTCAGGTTGTTCCATGTAAATCTCTTGCTCTATATTTCTATTCAAGAAAGTTTTTTTCACATCCATTTAGTGAACTTTCAAATTTCTAATGGCGGCAATAGTAAGTACCAACCTGATGGTGGTTATTCGTGTAACTGGTGAATATGTGTCAAAGTAATCTAAACCTTCTCGTTGTTTATATCATTTGATCGCCAACCTTGCCTTGTACTTATCAATGGTACCATATGGTTTTATCTTTTTCTTGAATATCTATTGTTATTCTAGTGGTTTACATCCTTAAGGAAGATCCACTAGTTCCTAAGTATGATTTTATAAGATAAAGTCTATCTCACCTTTGATGGCCTCCCTCCACTAAGGTCCTTCTACGAAATTTACCGCTTGTTGATATGTTTGCGGTTCCTTTTCTATCATATAGGTAATAAAGTCAGGGCCGAAGGATTTTTCAGTCCTTTGTCGTTTACTTTTTCGGATTTTAACTTCCTCAGTCTACGATTGTTCTCAAGGATCATTATTTCCAACCTCATCTTCTGGAGTAATTTCCTCAACTGGTTTTGAAAAACTCGGTTCACCTTTACCCAAGCATGGGGACATATGCTCAAACCTTGATGCATCCTTAGATTTTATTATGGTGACGTTGCTTATTCCAGGGTTCTTGGAATCATGCATAAGAAAATGAAATGCACCACCAGGACGGGTGTATCCTATAAATACATAATCTACTATTTTGGGTCTTATTAGTAGATGCTTCGGTGGTGTCACTACCACCTTGGCTAGGCCCCCACACTTTCAAGTATTTATACGAGGGGTTCGGTGATTCGTTCAACCTTTTTTAATGACGATCTTGTTTGTTTTGCTTCAATACAAGTTTCACATTTATTATTTGAGTCGTTATCGAATGTTGGTATGCAGTTAGGTTTAATCAAACGATGAATGGAATTAAAATTAACATGACCTACTATATCATGCCAAACATTAGAAGACTCAAGCAAGTAAGCAGAACTAGTAGTGTTTTCATTCATTGCATTCACGACCATTACATTCAATTTAAACATGTTATTAAGGGCATAGCCCTTACCAACATACAAACCATTTTTAATCAACACAACCTTATCCAACTCAAACACCATTTTGAACCTAAACTTGTTCAATTACCATCCAAACACAAGGTTATTATGAATTTCTGGAACATACAACATGTTGGACAAAGTAAATTCCCTTCCAGAAGTCATGTTCAAAACCACATTCCGCTCCTTTTTGATTTCGGTCGTGGTAGAATTTCCCATGAAACCTTTTCTCCATTAGTCACCTCCTTAAATGTGCTAAAGATACTTTTTTTCAAAGCACATCTGACATGTAGCCCCCGTATCGACCCACCAATCCGTGTTATTTTAGCCGACGAAATTAACTTCGGTGACTAAAATTGAGAGGTTCGTGACCATAGCAATGAGGTTTTCAACCTCATGAACCATGTTCACTTGTCGAGCATTTTCTTTCTTTGGAAGCATGCACTCATTGGCCCTATGGCTTTCCTTCCATAGTTATAATTAGTTCCAGTGAACTTCTTCTTCCTAACTCCCCCCTTAGGACCAAGGTTGGAGTCTTTCCCATGATTATTTCTTCCATCCTTCCTACTGTTCTTGCTTCCTTTTGAAGAGTGGCCATGTTCAATAACATTGGCCTTTGCTGTTGGAGGACCATCAATCCTTTTCAAAGCAACTTTGTTATCTTCTTCAATACGAAGACAAACAACAAGATCTTTAATGGTTATTTCTTTTTGTTTATGCTTGAGATAGTTCTTGAAATCATCCCAGCTTGATGGTAGCTTTTCAATCATAGCAGCAACTTGGAATGTCTCGCTTAGAGTCATTCCTTCCGTATGAATATCATGAAGAATAATGTGCAATTCTTAGACTTGGCTCATGACATTTTTAGAGTCTGTCATTTTAAAATCCAAAAACTTAGCCACCACGTCTTAGTAGCTGCATCTTTCGTTTTGTATTTGCAGTCCAAAGACTCTCATGATTCTTTTGCAGTTTTGACCTTGCAATAGACATTGTACAGTACATCCACCATACCATTCAAAATGTAGTCCCGGCACAAGAAATCCAAGTGATTCCAAGCTTGAATCGCGCTCAATGATTGAGCATCTATTTCCCCTTCAACATGGGAAATGGTTTTAGTCAAGAACCTTGCTAGGTTCAATGTGGTCAGATAAAAAAAATTTTTGTTGCCATTGTTTAGAATTCACACCGGTGAATTTTCCCGGTTTCTCAGCATGCGATGTGACCGGATTAGGCAGTGGTGCAACCAAACTAGTGGTGATAACGACAACAGAAGTCATGATCGCATAAACAACAGTGTTTAAGGGCTGGGAGGATTCCATCCTGAAACGTAAATGATATAGAAACATTTAGTAAAAAAATCTGTTAAGGTTTGTTAGAAAACTGTACTGTTACAAAGGCCAAAGCACAACGATGATTTGAAAGAAACACGAAAACAGTGAAGCATGAACCGGGCTTGTGTCTGACATAATTCCCTTAAACAGATTTACGGTCTGTTCCTAGGGCATGATGGTTCGAAGCAGCAAACGCGTACTGCCGGACTTGAGCACTTTCCTGAAACCTAAATGGAGTTGTTGCAGTCGAGAGAGGAAATCGAGAGAGAATGTTTTTTGGTGTGTAAAACTTCTACAATTGAACTGGTTTTTATAGCCATAAATCCATAACCGATTTATAACCATTATTGATAATAATGATGGTCATTAGTGCATACTAAACTGAAATAGTAATGATAATAATGATCATTCAAAACAAAAATTATATTATCATTTTTCCAAAATTTAAAACTGAGTTCAAAACATTACCTCACACGAGTGCGAGAAAGATCCAACCGAAAACCTGTTTTTGCACCCCACCCTGTGCGCGGGTAGAACTTGTGGCAAAATATGTTATAAAGATATATTAGGGTGGTAAGGCAACTCCTTATTAACCAATCCTCACTTTGTTCCCACACCAATGTGGAACAAAATGTTCACCATAATTTTAGACATTTATTCACGCACACCAAATACTTCCAACAAAGTTTGACTTATATAAATACATATTCGAGAGTAACCATCATGTGGTGGAACCATGTTAAAGATGTGACTCTACCAACTATCATCCTCTTCAAGATTTTATTGTGCTTTGATATCTGTACCCAAGTGACGGTGGATAACATTGCTTTTACAAAGGCATACTTTGACCTATTACTAGCCTTGGGATGGTTATCAAAATTACTTAGAACTAGAAGGCGAAACTAGATTTTTAAAAGGTAAAGCAACTTGTAACATATGCGAATCGAATTACAGTCAAGTATTGTATGCTACTTATGGGTGAGAAACTGCCAAGTAACTTTTATGAGATGAGGAAGTATTTTAAAGAACTTTATCCACCACGTTAAATACATGTGTGCTTGAAAAACCATTGGATGTCATTAAAATTAAGATGATTCTATGTAGTCCTATTTTTGAGTTTGTGGTGAATGTCATTATAAGATAACTGGCTGAACGACTAATTTGATATTGAGTTATATGCCCATTAATCTTGTACTTTTAAATGTCAAGGAAGACAACCGAACATATAACTATGTGTCACAATCATCATATGAAACCATGTGTGATCGTACATCTTAGTTATGTTCACGCTTGGAAGCAGTTAAATTCAAACATTCCTAGCTTTAAGAATAATTGTCTTTGGTTATAAACATATGAATGTTTTGTCTTGATTTGAATTTAATGCACACTTGTATATACAACTAGGGTCTGTTTGGTATGTGGTAATCGAATGTACAAATGAATTAAATGGATGAGAAAATGGAATGGATGAGATAATGAAATGAATCATCACATTTCATTGTCATATTTGTTTACTCTTTAGAACTAAAATAAATCATTACTTTATGTTGTTTGATAGATAGGAAAAAACAAAGAAATGAAATGTAAAAATGGTTATGTTGGTCATGGCTAGTGGTGGTGGTTCCCGGTGGCTTGTGTTGGTGGCAGTCAATAGAGCTGGTTGTGGTGTTGGTGGTGGCCGGTGGTAATTGGTGGCATAGTCGGTTGTGGTGTTGGCGACGATGGTGGTGGCTGTGGTGATCAGTTGTGGTGTTGTGGTGGTTGGTGGTAGTGGCAATTGGTGGTGTTGGAGATTAGTAGTGGCGGTTGCGATGGCCGGTGTCTGTGGTGGCCGATGGTGGCAGTGGTGGCGCTTGCTGCTGCTGGTGGTGGTGACTGATGATTGTGAGTGATTGGTGGTGGTGGTGACTAAGGATAAAAGAATGAATGGACCGAAAAAAGAGGGTGGTGGATGGAATAAATTTGGTGTGATTAGTGGGATTGTAATTATTTGTGTAATGATTCATTCTATTATCTTTGTCAAGCAAACATGTTATACTATATTCACACTCAATCATTCATTACATTCCGTTTCTTATTCGTGGATATCAAACATCACCTTAGATTGGTATTATAAATGACAATACATTTTAATATAGCTATAATGTCATGTAATCAATTTATAGTCTCATGTTGTCAAAATTTCTATAAATTTATTATTATTATTATTATTATTATTATTATTATTATTATTATTATTATTATTATTATTATTGTTATTATTATTATTTACTTAATTTTTTATTATTTATATTTTATTTGTAACAGTAACTCACACATCCATCTAATCTTTTACTAATTTACTTTTATACATCATACGAGAGACTAGAATACTTGACCTCAAAGGAAGCTTCAACACTCTATAAGTTATCTAACTCTATTATCTTTTGTTAAGTTGTATGGTTGAATTCATTACAAGTTAGGAGACGTATGCAAAAACTAAGCGCAATTCTCAATTGATAACAAGATTCATTTTTACTTAGTAGATCTAAACTGTAATTTTCATTTCTAGATTTATAAATTTTGTTTTAATTTTTAGAACTTTTGAGAATAACTAAATATTTATTTCCTTGAAAAAAGAATTGCTGATGGATTGCTGACATGAATGTTCACCACAAAAGTTTAAAGTATCCATCATAAAAGGTTAAGGGGTCTTTCAGCAATCCAAGGGTGAAGTGTGTGTCAATTGGTTGTTGCTAAGTGTTGTGCTTATTAACCCATCATAAAATGTCAACTTGGAGGACAATGAAAAAGTTTTTGGTGATCAATCAGTATATTCAGACGTCATCGATCTGGTAGTAAGTTCTGTTGGTGATTTGTGATCGGGTGGTGAAAGTTCAACGCTTAATGATTTTATTTCTGGGTTTTGTGTATAAATGTATGTGAAATAGAGTTAATTTGGGAGTATTTTGTATTTTTAGGTCAAACGTGAAGAATACAAAGAAATGAAAAAAACGGGATGATAAATGGAGCTCGAGAAGTCAAGATATGATAAATCGAAGCTGCACGGCAACGGTATCTTAAAATGGGCATACCTTGAGCTAGGAGAGGAGTTACGGGACCCATGACCTATCAACGGAAAGGTCTTGAAAATTTACACATTATAATCAAGGTTGTACAGGAAGGTGGCGCCACCGACGCCTCCATAGGCGCCACCGACGCCGGGGTCTGGGTTATTG
>BJCN01124260.1:0-16360 GCA_018326445.1 Flaveria brownii
CACATCCTTTCTCTCTCTAAAAGAAACTTCCAGAGAACCCATTTAAAAGAGGAAAGGGGGTTAAATGCAAACTGAGAAAACTTCAGTAGCCAAAGCACAAACAACTAAAAGACAACTGCTGATCAACTTGCTAAATTCATAGTATGGAATATAAAAATATTTTTAACTTTATTTCTCGTGTGAAACAACTCTATATTAAAATGTGAAACGGCCTTGTTATAATTACGTTTCACAAGTGAAACAAATGTTATTTATAATTTATATAGGAAGAAAATTTTATATGTTTCACATGTGAAATCAATTTTACATTATTCAAAAAACAAATAAAAATGTTTAGTAAACGTATACCAAGTGGGTGTATATTTAGAAAGAAAAAAAAGTTCGTCTTGGTATTTTTTATTGTTTGGTATAATTATTTTTTCATGTTTTGTATATTTTTGTTTTGAAAACAAAAGTTGTTGGCGTTTTGATTTGACGATTTAAAAAAAATAACTGGTACAATGCACGCTACATCTAAATTAGAATCTATAAGATAAAACTTAACGAAGAGTAGCAATAATGCAATATGTTACTTTGTTCTCATTTTTTTTCATAACAAACCATTCCAGAACCAATAATACGCTGTCCGAAAGAACCACATAATACGTTATACATAGTGTTTAATTATGATACATCAGATTCCCATAATTGTTCAATTGAAAAATATAAATAAGCTGAAACCACATACAACATATAAAATGCATCATGCTACCATTTTAATTCGGTTTTATGTAACTAAGTTGGTGCCTTTGCCTTTTATAACCATATCAACCAAACATTTTGAGTTGTTTAAAAACTTTTCCCTTTCATGATCATGACATCAATCCCCCATTGAAGAACACACAAACAATGATCCACATTCAACAAAATCAATGAAACATCATTCGATCATCATTTGATTCGACTATTCTACAATGGGTAATTCCATTTGATCTTCACCCTTTTCGATTCCGATCTTTGTTAACATTAATGATGAAAATTTAATCACAATGCCATATGATTTTGGCCCTATTAGCGTTTTAATTCCCCAATCACATCAATCTGCCTTCATTTGGATCAATGTTAATCTTTGATGTTGTCACGATCACCTCAAATTTGCCACCATTTCATTTAATCTTGTTTTTGCAATATTCAAGCAAATTGTTAGGGATTAGGGACGATAATTGTTTTCAATCCATGAATCTAATTTGAATGGTTAATCAAATTGTTTGAATGGAGATAAGTGGATATGTGTAATGTGTTTGTTCAAAGCAATGAGCTATGATGAACATGTGTTGTTTTCAGACAAACCTGCAGACTGTTGCTCCACCCACCTCATAGATGGAGATGGTACTATGGATGTAGTTGGACTCGAGAAATTTATGAAGGAAGTCAAGCTTTCTGAATGCGGGCTTTCGTATGCAATTGTTTCCATCATGGGGCCACAAAGCAGCGGTATGCATTAGGATACGATTTTTAAACACAATTGTACGTCTAGCGCGATGAATTTATGACAAAATTTGCATCAAAATACCAATGGTTTTTTTTTTTATAGTTATATTGAATATTTGTAGTGACATATTTTGTTTGGAACAGGGAAGAGTACACTTCTAAATCATCTGTTTCATACCAACTTCCAAGAAATGGATGCTTTCAAAGGAAGGCATGCATTTGTTCCATTAATTTGTTATTTCACTCTGTATAATTATAGGTAAAGAGTCTCTAACTGCACTGCACGCGTATCAGGTCTCAGACGACAAAAGGTATTTGGATGGCAAGATGCACTGGTATTGAACCTTGCACTGTTGTGATGGATCTCGAGGGTACTGATGGGAGAGAAAGAGGAGAGGTTGCATACAAACACTTTCTTTCATTCGTTGGAATTATGCTTATTGAGTTTACGAGTTTACTTCATTACTTTTTTATTATGAAATGTATATAGGTACATTGACAAATATGGTTTGTGGGGTTCACTGGGTTTTTCTAGTATTGGTTGCACTAGTGCTTTAAAGAATTGTTGTATCCCATTACACTTCTAAGTAGTATACAGTACAAGACACGTACTTGGCACAAAATTGATCATGTTTTAAGCGGTCACGTCTAACGTGATTAACAAACATGCCGTATTTGGGTTGACTTGTTTAGCTTGCTTAACTAAATGGGTCGTGATAGAAAAATTAAAAAAATATATATTATAAGGTCAACCAACCAACCTGACATGATGGCCACACTTGTCACCCTCATAGATATTCGGCTAATTCATTGATCACCATGTGACAGTTTGATGGAAGATGAATATATGACTTCACATTTGCATCTTTTTCTCAGGATGATACTGCATTTGAGAAACAAAGTGCACTTTTCGCTCTTGCAGTTTCAGACATAGTGCTAATCAACATGTACGTATGCTGATAAACTAAGCTATATAGTTTTATATGTTTTCACAAGTTGTGTAAACTTGTATTTCATACATATGTGAAATTTTCCGCTCTTAGGTGGTGCCATGATATCGGTCGTGAGCATGCTGCAAACAAACCTCTACTAAAAACTGTATTCCAGGTAGATAATGTGTATATTCTTCTTTAACTGTTGTTATATTGAATGTAAATTGCCCAAATGTTAAGTCATGGTTTCCCAATTTTAGGTCATGACACGATTATTTAGTCCACGCAAAACAACTATGATTTTTGTCATCCGTGATAAAACAAGAGTAAGTAGATTTATAGATATATCTTGGATAAAGTTTCATCGTCTTCTATGAAGGAGTAGCTGATTTTTATTGGTCTTTTTTTCTTTGTTCCTTAATAGACACCTCTGGAAAACTTAGAGCCTGTCTTGAGAGAAGATATCCAAAAGGTAAAATTCTGTAATCATTTTATCCACTGATACAAGTCTCAAAATTGATTCTAAGTATTTTTATTTGTCCCTAGATATGGGATTCTGTTCCCAAGCCAGATGCCCACAAGGAAACACCACTAAGTGCATTTTTTAATGTAAGATTTTGAAAATACCACTCATTATCATCTGTTGAGATCAATTTACTATCACAGTTAATGATTCACTTTATTTAACGTCTGCCAATTGGATCAGATCGACGTCGTTGCTCTTTCTAGTTACGAAGAGAAGGAAGATCAATTCAAAGAGCAGGTAAAAAGACAGAAGCAACACATTAAAACATTTTATATCTCCAATATTCATGGCATGCATTTTATAATTAATAATTTTTATAAAAGGTGGCCAACCTCAGGAAGCGATTTCAACATTCTATTGCACCTGGAGGGCTTGCGGGTGACAGACAAGGAGTTGTTCCTGCTTCAGGATTTTGTTTCAGTGCTGAACAAATCTGGAAAGTTATCAAGGAAAATAGGGATCTTGATCTGCCTGCTCACAAGGTAATAATATTATTCAATTGTATGTTTTATATGTATAATGCGTACTTCAAGGTGTCACGCTTCATTTTTTTTAAAATATTACTGCAGGTGATGGTGGCCACCGTACGATGTGAAGAGATTGCTAATGAGAAATACGCCGCCTTTGCTAAAAACAAGGTTCATATTCTTATATGTCCAATTAGTTTTGACAGTATTCTTTTTCTGGATACTCTAAATTATAACTTAACTGTTTATCACAGGACTGGTGTGAACTAGAGGAAGCTGTACAGTCTCAACTTGTGCCTGATTTTGGAAACAAGATCAGTTTGCTGCTTGACACTTGTTTTGTAGGGTATGCACATATCTACACCCTTGATGCATGTTTTTTTTAACTCTATTGTTTTTAAATTTAATTTAATCTGAAAACTATTTTAGTTATGATGATGAGGCTGCATTTTTTGAGGAAGGAGTTAGGAATTCAAAGCGGAAACAATTGAAAGAGAAATTGTTGCTGGTGATTTCTCTTAACTTGCAGTCTGCAACAAGTTTTTAATAAAACAGTTTTAGATTATGTTAGATTATATATAACTTGTTGTTTTCTCTATTGATCTCCTTCATCAAGTGTTGTCTTGTGTTTTCTTTAGCTTATTGAACCGGCTTATCAATCAACATTGCAACACATGAGGTCTGAGACATTGGAAAAATTCATAAAAGCATTTGAAGACGCGTTAAATAAAGGACAAGGGTTTCAAGTAGCTTCCCGTGATTGCACAATATCAGCAATGAAAACATTTGATGAACAATGCAAAGGTATATCTTCAACTCTTTAGGTTGTTGAATGTGATTTAGTATGACTGCACATTTAATATTATAATGGACCAGTGTGAAGATTAGTTAATTTAATTATACCATATTGTGTGATTAATACATATGAATCTAAAGGTGCCATTATTAAGCAAACTGACTGGGACACATCCAAAGTAAGGGCTAAAGTCGCTCAGGATATCGAATCACATATTGCTGATGTCCGTACTGCTAAACTGTCTGATATTACTACACTATACGAGGTACTAGCAGCTTGAATTTGGCATATTGTTGATATTAAATATTCTTGTAAACTTTGTTCCCCTCTTTGATGCCTTTTACAAGATAAATACCAACACTGGAGGTGATATTTGACCCATTTACTTACGACGGCTCTTTTGGGTTATTTAATGCATACATTCTTCTTAATCATTTTGTTCACATACTTGTATTATTTTTGTAATATTTATTTATGTCATGATAGTTAACATATTGGCTTTTTTATAAAATTAAAGAAAAAGTGTTTGCTCGTTAATCAACCCAACCCAATAGTTTTTATGTACGTGTAACATGAACTGTTGCAAACCCAATCCATTTTCACATGTTACTCACCACGCGCCCACCTTGCTAATCTTGCCAGACTAATCAAGCATATGGATTATTTTGCAGTCGAACTTGAAGAATGCATTACATGGACCTGTGGAAGCTCTTCTAGAAGGGGCTGCTGCTGATACTTGGCATGCAATCAGGAAACTTCTTCGAAATGAGACCAAAACTGCGCTCTCTAAGTTTTCTAAAGCACTTGCTGGTTTTGAAATGGATGAAGATGCAAAGAAAAATCTACTATCAAAATTGGAAAATTATGCAGTAGACGTGGTTGAAGGGAAGGCTAAAGAAGAAGCTGGTAAAGTTCTACATAACATGAAGGAGAGGTATTATGCTCATAATATCACTGTATAAATGCAAAGTTTGACCCATATATCTGTAAATGGGTCGATTTGGGTCATGTTTTATCTCTTACAGGTTAAATGGATGAAAACAAGTCGAATGGGATAGAAATCCTATGATGGGTATTTAAATGTATAAAAACCTTCTGAGTTGCTTTAATTTGTAAAAATAGTTTTTGTAAACATATTTAGCACCCGTAGTTATTAATTTTTTAGAAAATATATGAAAAAAAGTGTGTGAGTTGGCCCAACGTGCCTGACTCATTTTGACCCACACTAGATACTTATCTGTTTTGACCCATTACGCATCATACATTCATACTTGCCCATTTCGCCACCACTAATCCAAGTGGTTTGACCTGTGTACTTTTTCATACTCTAACAAAACCGAAACACAGGTTTACAACCATTTTCAACCATGATAATGATTTAATGCCACGGACCTGGACTGGAAAGGAAGATATTCGTGCAATTAATAAAACTGCTCGCACTTCTGTAAGAATTATTGGATTATATTACGTCTTATTAAAATAAAACTTCTTAAAAGTAGGCCTTTTTAGTATGATTTTGTATGATCTTGTGATGTGTGTTCTTATTTTATCATGCATACACATCTTTCAGGCTTTGAAGTTGCTCTCTGTATTGGCTGCTATTCGTTTGGAGGATTACGCTGATAGAATTGAGACTACACTTGTTCAAGCTTTAGCGGATCCTACTGTCAGCGCAGACAAGAACTCCAACTTGCAAAACCCTTTGGCCACAAGTAAATGGGAAAAGGTATAATGGAACTTACATAAAGTTTGTTCATCTATTGGATTACTAATGTAAGTTGTGAAGCTTGTACTACATGCAGATACCAGACTATTCGTTACACAAGCGTTTGTCTCCATTAAAATGATACTCTTATTGAATATGTTGGCGGTTAATTTGTTTACACGCAGATTCCGGACTCAAAGACATTGATAACTCCTGTTCAGTGCAAGTCTTTGTGGAACCAATTTCAGAAAGAGACAGAATATGCTGTTACTCAAGCTGTAACTGCTCAGGTACGATTTAAATTATCTTAGTATTCAACAAGGTTTCTTTGCTAGTAGAAATTAAAATGTCAAAACGTGGATTTGTAAATCCCAACCCATAGGTTGGTGAGCTTTCAGCCTTTTTCTTTAAAGGTAAGATAAAGAATAACGAGCGGATAATATATAATACATAAAGTTAAACCACAAAGGATAACTGTAAATTAATTGTGTGTATAATAGGGTTACATAGGGCTCAATATATAGAGCTTGATGTTACACACAGAGATG
This sequence comes from Flaveria brownii, assembly GCA_018326445.1. Lineage (NCBI taxonomy): Eukaryota > Viridiplantae > Streptophyta > Magnoliopsida > Asterales > Asteraceae > Flaveria > Flaveria brownii. The sequence goes on from BJCN01124260.1 coordinate 6,445, forward strand.
TTCTGGATTATATAATTACAATTAGATACATGACTAGTACTAATGTCGCTTACCCTAAAGCTTGGTTATAAAATGCGTGATGATGAGAACATATTGCTGGCATCACAAGATGCAGTTGCTCTGCGCATCACATGATGCGCATCTGATGATGGGGCGCTTAGTATTTGAACAAATTAGATTGTAGACTGCAATGGGTCTGAGTTTTCCAATTTCAACAGAACAAATCTAATCATCAATGGAACAAATTTGAGCATTGTTTGAGCAATAGGTTTGAGTATATGAACAGATTAGACACTGATTGAACAAGTCTCACTAGAGATGATGACAAGCTCTTGTAATTTAGTTTTTAAAAAGTAACAAGTAAAAATACTATTTATAAGTAAACTTTAGTATAATTTAATAACGAACGTCTCACATATATGATGTGCGCGCATCGCCTTTGGGGATCAAAACGCATAGAAGCTCCGCACGCTTTATAAAACAAAGATCTAATGCAAATAAATCAGACTCAGAGATATAAATTTACAATCATCAAAAGGGCAATTTACAAGACATACAATGTACTATTCTTTTTCCTTCAATATATGCACCGCAGTTCTTTTTAACTGACAATGCAAAATGCTTGCAACTTCCTTTTTACAATAATACACAATTTGTAACCATTTCATGAATCAAATTGCTAACTTTGTAAAGGAATGTTGCATTAAATGGTTACAAATATACGGTACATATATATGTGTGTGAAAAGGGGTAGGACACTATAATTTTTGCGATTTGCACTACTAAAAAGTAAAAAGAAGAAGAGATGAATCCTGATGCTAACGAGTTGAATTCTGATTGCAGGTGTAAGATATACGGAATTTACATATGTTGATATGTGATACACATTGTATAGCTTATATAGTGTAATATGATTGTTCATAATTCTTTTTTTTCTATAGTTTATAAACTCATTTGTTTTTTCCCTTTCATTTTCAATGTTTTTCAGAAAGCTAACAAGCAAAACAGCAGTTGGCTACCACCTCCCTGGGCTATTCTTGCTTTGTTTGTGCTTGGATTTGATGAATTTATGACTCTTTTGAGGTTTGTTTGAACTAATCGCGTCCCTACCTTCATATTCTCACTTGCTTGCTACAAAATATAGTTATTTGCTTGTTTCATTTCAGGAATCCGTTGTATGTGCTCTTTATCTTTGTTGGTTTTCTGCTTTTGAAAGCCTTATGGGTTCAACTAGGCATAGCTTCTGAATTCCAAAATGGCATGGTATGTGTTACAAACCATCTTAAATCCTCATTTTCATTTTGTGGGTCCCATTGAGGAGACAAACATGCATAAAAGGGTCTCGTTAACTAACATATGATCCACGTTAAAAGATGTTAACTAAACTGTGGTCATTTCAGCCTAATTAATTATAAATAAATTGATGTGGGTTATTTTATCTTTTATGGGTGGGACAGGTTAAATAAAAAAAATTATTTAAAAAGGAAAAGACTTAAAAGCCACTTAAAGTGTATTTTTAATACATAAAAATCATTAATAGTTTTATTAAAATAATCAAATTCTTACTAAAATATTTTTTTTCTAGTTATCATATTTGACATGCTAGTTATTTATTAAAAAACTAAACAGTATTTCGAGCCATTCTAGTGTGCCTCATACTCAAAATTACTTGTTTGATCCCTTATCCGCCCTAGATACCACCTCTAGTTTAAACAACCGAAAACTAAATTTGACTTTGTCTCTTATTACTTGTTCTTCTTATAATTGTGCCTCCAGCTTCCGGGGCTTCTTTCCTTATCCACTAGGCTTCTTCCCGCCATCATGAGCATCCTTAGAAAGCTAGCGGAGTTGGGAAACCGAAGAAACTAACAAAACATGAGTCAGTTCATCTAGTTATGAACTTCTCGATACATACAGCTATGGTTGATCATACAACTATAGCTTAAGTCCGGATTTCAGTAATATGTCCACCGAAAACATTATATTTAGATTTTCAGGTGATTTTACTATTATATCACGAGTGTAAATTAGAAGGTATAATCCAAATTATTTCTTTGTGAATATACCTTCTTAGTTACAACCTTTTGTTGTAAGATCAACCTCGTATTCATATTATATTGTACAGATGTTAATGTATTATTATATTTAATAAGGTGTAACACCTTTGTTATATAAAATGTGATTCGAGAACGTAAGTGTGCATTGATAGACCGTAAAATCTGGTCGATTGGTTCACGGATAGCATGATATTGTATGGTTTAGTTTCTGATTTTGAGATGATATTTTCTAGTTCACTTGCATTTATCAAGTTGCTTCAAATACGAATGTACTCTCGGATTAACAACATATCAAGATGGAACCAGTTAAGCATATCAGACTCATTTGTCTGCCAAAACAATCCACTCTTCTTTGTACTGAAGAAAATTTAGCTCTAATTTGTTTGCAACAGTTTTCGAAAGTTATAGTTGTGAATTGATTACTTTGGTTTTCCTTTACTGAAATAATCTAGTTTTATTTATAATAAAGAAATTATTAAAATCATAAAAGTATGATACCAAAACAAAGTGGACTGGTTGGGTTTAGTTTGAATGTTTGCGTTTTGGTTTGGTTGGTTGGTCCACAAAAGTTGAAACGTGTAGTCATGATCCCAACTAATATCGAATCAGTCTAAAACCTTTATGTTGCAACAAAGAAATTACCAAATGTGTAAGAATATCATAAATCTATCTTTTTTGAAAACAATTAAAATAATATTTAAATTAAAGTTATAGAATATAATAACGTTATTATACATTTAAACCTTATAATAAGTTCACAAATATAATCTAATAATAATCATAATATTATTATTTTAAAAAAACACCAATCGGGGATCATTATTTTGGAAAAAGCTCGTAGTGTATTACATCTTTATTCTCAAAATTTGAAACTATGTAATGGATTTTGTTCCTACTTCCAAGTGGGCGGCAGTTTGTTTGTTTTGGAATTAAATTTCCTCATGTGTCTTGGCTTTTTGCAAGGGTTACAAAGTTTGAAATAATCCTGTGTAAATATATAATTCTAATAAAAAAAGAAACTTAAAAATTAACATTGTATCATCCATACAATCTTTATATTGTTTTAAGTGGTAAAAACAATTCCTTATATTTTAACTTTTTATTCAAAAAGTAGATATTCTAGTTTAGATTTTTGAATGTTTGAATGTTAGTATTTATAATAACTATAGTAACATTATTTTCTTTTAAAGAACTTTTTAAATCTGCACTGTTTTAAAGGAGTATTAGGCAGTCAATCAATTATATCTTTCTTCGTAAAGACAAGTTCATATATATCTTTATCAATATTTAAAATAGTTACTGTTTAAATTATAATAATATCATATTTACTTAATAATAAAAAAATAAAACCGGTTATGACTGAAAAGAATCATCACTAAAGTTATTAACAAACAAATTAATGAAAACATTATCTTCCTAGAAATTTGTTTAATAAATGAACTGTTATAAGTAAGTTCCCTTCATTTATTTTATATAATGAATAAATACTACATATCATTTCATAAATTTGATGATTTTCTTAATTTTTAATATGATACGTATGCATGTGTGATGTTAACTAAAAAGTTTATATAGATCATACTGATTCATCATGTTTAAATATTGACATGAGCTAGCTTAAGAATTAATATAGCTTGTAAGTAGGCTGTAAACAAATCGAGCAAGGATGGTTTCGAGCTCGAGCTTGAAGTTTATCGAGCCGGCTCGGCTGGGGCTTGAAAATTTTAATGAGTTGAAAAAACCGGCTCGAGTTCGGCTCGTGAAAAGCTCGAATCTGCTCGTGACTCGTTCGAGCCAACTCGTTAAAAAATTATTTTTTACATTTTAATATATATGAAAACACAAAAAAAAATTGGGTCTTTACGTTTTGTTGGGTACTCCGTGCTTTGGGAATAAAGATCATTATCTTTAATATAGACAATTTACTATCAAGTTATATATATTTTAAACAAAATATTTAATGTTTTAAAAAAGAATCCATTTTTATTTTAAAAGAACCTTTTTAAAATCCTAATATATGCACCGAGTCACGAGCCGAGTCACGAGCCAAGCTCGAACCGAGTTAACCCTGGCTCGAGTTTGGCTCGTTTAGAATTCGAACCGAGCCGAGCCGAATTGGTTAGATACGAGCTTTTCTCGAGCCGAGCTTTTTTTAAGATTTTATCGAGCGAACTTCGAACCACAATTTTTTTTTAATACAGTCCTACTTGGAGTATGGGTAGATAAGTGCGTGAATTGTCATTTTAAAAATGCATACCGATACGAGGAAAAATATTTTAACTAAAAATAAATAAAGTGAGTTAATGAAATTCAAAAAGTGAAGATTCTGTCAAAAAGTGAATTAAAAATAAATAGCGTTGATGGCGTCCAATTGTCTCCATCATCGCCAATTTATAATTCAAATACTCCCCCTTTATTCATTTTCAAACCCTACACAATCTTCCACTCCAAATACGGAAATACATACTAAAAAGAAACAGGTGATCATCTAATTTCGCTAATTCGATTGCTTAATCTTGTGCCAATTTTTGATCCGATCGTTTTGATGCTTTTTGATTTGACTTTGAGTTATGATCTAATGTCGAATTGTCGATAATTCGATGATTACGATTTACGAAACGCGTGTGGTTAACTTTATTGTTATGGTTTAGCTTAAGTTAATGGCTGGTTGATGCTGTGAGTTAGATGCTTAGGTGTTTTTATAGAAGTTACTGGATTTTATCGCGATTGCTTAAGATTGATTGGCCGATTTTCATGCAGTATCACGAATTTTGGAATTACGATGATTTGCTGATTACGAAATGCATGTGTGATGTGCTTACAGGTTAAGTTAATGGTTGATCGATATTGGTAGATATTTAGATGTTTGTCTCCAAATTGTAGGATTTTATTGCAAGTGCTCAAGGTTGATTGTCCGATTTTCATGCAATATCACGAATTTTGGAATTATTGGCTCGTTTTATCTGTTGAGTTGTTTTATCATTGTTTTGTCTGTACAGAGTGGCTATAGTTTCAGTGGAAGAGCTAGGATAAGATAACTTGGGGGAAAACAAGGTCTATAAAAAGAAAGAACTCTTGGAAGGATTGGATGTAGTTGTTGCTCGGTCACTGTGCCTGGTTTCATTATAGTACTGTCTTTGTAGTCGTGGTGGTTTGCTCAATAGGTAGGTAAATTTGTGAAGATGTTCATATAGCATAGCGCGGTGGTGCTGTAGTTTTACATGGTAGTTATATTATTGGAGGGAAGAAAATGGAGTGTTAAGGTAAATGCACAGTTCCAGTGAAACTGTGAGTGATCCTAGAATATAGTTACTGTAATGGCTACTGAGGTTCCTTGCTTGTCTGGTCAATGGATCAAGCAAGAATCACATTCTGTTTTGAAAGATGGGGAACTGGCTGTGAAGAATACAATGAACAACATATCTGTAAGAACAGGTGAGGAGTTCTCCATGGAATTTCTTCAGGATCGTTGTAAAGTAAGTCAAGTTCATAATGAACATGATAAAGTGGTGAGCAATGGAACATTATTGAAAACTAATGGAAACCATCATTTTGGTTATGAGGAGCTAAGTGTTATGCTTGGGTTGCAGAGGGTGGATTCTGTATGTAGCTCTGATATGGCAGATAGCACTGCTGAAAGAAGATCTCTTTCTAAACCAAGCGCTCCATTAGGAACAGCTGTTTCAGATGATTCTCAAATAGGGAAGGTTAAGTTTATTTGTAGTTCTGGCGGTAAAATTTTGCCTCGACCCAGCGATGGAAAACTGAGATATGTTGGAGGGGAGACACGTATTGTCTCAATACAGAAAAATATCTCATGGGAAGAACTTGTAAAGAGAACTAGTGAATTTTGCAACCAGACTTACACAATTAAGTACCAGCTTCCAGGAGAGGATCTTGATGCTCTTATATCAGTTTCATCTAATGAGGACCTTCAGAATATGATAGAGGAGTACAATGGGCTTGGAAATCTTGATGGGTCCATGCGACTCAGAATATTTTTGATTCCTTTAAGTGAATCTGAAATTACATTTACAATTGAAGCCAATCCTAATCAGCAGCAGAATCCAGATTATCAATATGTAGTTGCGGTCAATGGAATAGTTGATCACAATCTAACAAGAAACAATGATTCACAGTGTTTGACAAGTGAAGCTAACCATTTGAAATCTGCTGATACAACGGATGTGTTTTTGGAATCTAATGGTAATGGGACTCACCCCACAATGCTGTATACATTTTCTGATCCTCAGCTTCAGGAACTTGGAGGTAATTCTTGTTTCGGTTCTCAAGATGGAAGCACTTTACCTTCTACACCGAGCATTGTGCCACCAAAAATATCAGCACAGCTGGAATCTGTCGTCTTGCAAGAGAAGTCTGTTGAACAAAACGAGAATTCCCATCAGCAAGTTGTAATTGAGATGCCGAGTGTGAAACAACCTGTTTTGTACAGTCAGACAGATCAATTGAAGAGAGTACATGATGATGCAAATTGCATAGATGTGAACCTGCAAACAGCAAAGCAAGACCTAAGGAAAAACGTTGGATTGCAAAAGATTTCAAAGGAAAACATACCAACTTTTTATCAAGCTGATCTTTTTTCAAACAATCTCTCTTCTGCAATTACCGATGGTGACATCAATAAAGCATCAAAGGTAAATTTTGATCACATATCTTTTCTGCATAACCAGCAAGTCTTGGACCACATCATTCCTGCATCAACTGCACCAAATCTAAAGGCTGTTGCAGATGCTGCGATGCAGCAGTTTTCAAGCAATCATTTAGAAAAGTCTCCACCTGAGCCTACTCTTAACACCCAGAGAATTTATGAGAATCAGCAGTATGTAATTACCGGGATAGTAAATGATGATCAGGGGAACGATACACCACAGTCCCATAATCCTGAAAAATCTTTGACTGATCTACTTTCTGGGTTATCTGATAACATATCTCATGAATCTGCTGTTCAACTGCCAAGTTCACATCAGAAGGTAATGCATAATCAGAAGCCTACACTAAGAACTGATAATTCACGGCTAGAGTCACCATTGTGTTTTGGTTCTTTGATGCAGAATCCAACAACAGGTGCCGGTTTGATGAAAGAAATTTCATTGATGGATGACGATTTCTTCAATTACACCAAACAGGAATTTGGTAACGTTGGTCATGAAGGATATTATAGTAATATGCAGAAGGAAGTCCCATCTATCAAGGATGAGAAAGAAAATCAAGCGGAGTTGGCTGACCTTTTAGGAGACGTGACTGATTCTGCAGCTTGTTCACATGTTTTAGATGCAGTCAGCACTGAAGCTCACCCCTCGAATGCAACAGGAGCTGAGAGCACTTTCTCAAATTCCAATGTTGAGGTATGCACTTTGCTATGAGATATTGAGATTAATGTATGAAAAAAGTGAAAGATCAATGTAGAAAAACCAACAGGACTCATGATAATAAATGAAAAATCAAATGGGAGGACTATAGTGACAATGTGGCATACTTAGCAGTTAGCACAAGGCACAAAACTAACACATGACTTGATATTATCATACACTTCAATATCTCATCCTTACATTGACTGTCAATCCTAGACATTTACTGAATAATGTGAAATCAAGCTAGCTTACTCGTCCCAAAGAATATGTTGGTCTGTACAATACTTAGTTCAAGGTATTTGCATACGAATTGAACTAAATCTAAGCATTTTATAGTCAAATTTAAAATTATCACATCCTTTTCTACAAAAAAAAAAGTTAATCCAATACTTACAATATTACATAAATTGCAAAGTTTAATGAAGCAATAGCCAGCAGACATGTAGTTGAGGTATTTTCATATCTTTATGCAGGATGCTGCAACAGATAATGATTGTAAAGATGGTCCATCAAATAATGCATTAATAGCTGAAATGGAAGCTGATATGCATGGACTCCAGGTCTGTCACTGACCTCCATCACCTGTTCGTTACATGTTCTTGTTCAAATCCTTAATCATTGCATAATTAGCATCAAGTTATAACTGAATCATATGTGTGCATGCACACATACTTTTTAATATGTTTACAATGGTTCCATTGTGTTGGTTATCCGCCTTCTCTGTTTCAATTTTATTATGTTTTCAAGGTTCCATTATGGTGGTGGTCCAAGTTTCTGTTTCACTTCTCAAATTTACATGTTGTCTGATATGGAATGGGTCAGATAATGTAACCTACTAAGGCAAAGTATCCCCAACAATTGCAGATTCTATGAATATGGATTCTGCTACTTCTATTTGATCAAATGAACTTTTACATGTAACTATGATATTACATAGCCTTTTATTATCGTTCTGCCGTTAGTTTAGCTTTTGCTGCTAGTTTAGCTCTTATCCTTGATAAATATGAATGGGCATCTCACGCAGATAATAAAAAATGCTGAACTTGAAGAACTAAGAGAGTTGGGCTCTGGAACATATGGAACTGTTTATCATGGCAGATGGCGTGGGTCAGATGTCGCTATCAAAAGAATCAAGAAAAGCTGCTTTGCTGGGAGATCTTCTGAGGAAGAACGGCTGGTAGGTCATCCTAGCCATAAGTCACAAAGTTGGTGGGTCAGGTAATGGGTCAAGGGTAATTCTTAGTACAAGTCGCAACAGGCTAGGGTGCTTGGCCAAGTTGTGTTGACTTGAACACTTCTCTGTCCAATTTCTTAACTTCACATTAACAATTAATGCATTCTATATGATTGCAAAAACTGTCCGATTACATTAATAATAAACCTTAGAATAAAACAATATTGAAGTCTTATTTCACTAAAATTTTAATTTGAATAAATGTCAACACCTTTGTCGTGTTTTCTTTCTAAATATATTCTTTCTTATTTTACCAATTTGACCTATTAACATTATTCATCGACTTTTATGTATTGCAGACAAATGACTTCTGGAGAGAAGCACACATTCTTTCAAATCTTCATCATCCAAATGTGGTTGCATTTTATGGAGTTGTACCTGATGCAGCTGGAGGATCTTTAGCCACTGTTACTGAATTTATGACAAATGGTTCACTTAGAAGCGTCTTAATAAAAAAGGATAGGTGAATTTGAATTCATTATCAATTTATTCCTCATGAAATCTTTATCCTTGTTTGTGTCTTAAATGGGTAATTTTGATTCATGTGCAGGTCACTTGATCGTCGTAAAAAGCTCTTAATAGCCATGGATGCAGCTATTGGGATGGAATATTTGCATTCCAAAAATATTGTTCATTTTGATCTAAAATGTGACAACTTGTTGGTTAATATGCGAGATCCACAACGACCTGTATGCAAGGTAACTAAAACTGGCACACTCATGGTATTACTAGAGCCTAGAGGTGGGTAATGGGTCAATATGTGGGGGTTAGGTTGGGAAGATCCTATGACGCCTTAGGCAAATCTTACCTAGTTTCATCCATAGGAGGGATACGGGGCCATAAGAAATGTCCTGTCTGAATACCACCAACGCGTGCGAGGCACACTGTTTGTGGATGAGAGAACTGAATAGTTAAGTGTAGCAGCTTGGGTGGGAGTAATTCTAGGATGAATGACCTCCTGAGAGTTCTCCACTTAGGCAACCAAAAAGAAGCCATGAGCTTCTTGTGTGAGCAAAGCGGAAAACTTTGGTTGGTATGATGGGCTGGAATTATAGACCCACAAACACTTTTTTCGATTCTTTATTGAATTTTTAATAAATAATCAGTGTGTTATAATTATCACAAAAACTAAATTGTTGCAACAACAATCTAGTCATGTTAATAAATTATATAAAACAGTTTATGAGGCGTTATGCATTTTGATTTCACTTTGGGTGACCTTTTACGCTAGAAATTATTATAATTCAAATCGA
>BJCN01124307.1:0-15544 GCA_018326445.1 Flaveria brownii
ATATAATGTTTTATATAGAATCTTAAATCGAATCAATGAATAATACGTCATGTCACATAATTATAAAATTTAAAAGTGCATGCAAATCGAGGAAAGTAAATTCTCAGAAGGACTACTACTACCCGTGAGATAACTCACGGGCCGTTATGGAACTTGTTAACGGGCCGTGGGAGTGGACATTTACGGGCCGTTAGGTGTTACACGGCCCGTGAGTAAATGTAGATGTGAAAAATAAATTTTGAAAACCGTACGGCCCGTGAGGCCCTTCATGGGTCGTGAAAAAAGTCAAAGGGTGTTTCTATAACACCTGACAGGGCGTCTGATTAGCTTGACCCATTATTTTTGTGAAGATAATCATTAATCTCATTATGTCACGTCTTGTAATATGTATTTATGACTATGGTTCAATGCATGTACTTTTTATTGTTTTTTTTACTATTGAGTTTGATATGGAGTTTTGTTTTATTTTAGTGATAGAAATTTTTGTTACGGAAATGTTTGCTACGATTTTGGTATGGATTTTAGTCATAGTTTTGCTATGGATGATTTACCTAGGGTTTTGCTATAAAAATTTACAATAAAATTTAGCTATAGATTTGTTATAGTTTGACTATGGAAATTGACTATGAAATTTGCTATGAGTTTTGTGATACTTTTGTTACCAATCTTGCTATCGGTTTTCAGTTTTTTGCTACGGATTCTATAAAATTATTGCTACGGATTTAGCAACGAATTTTATCTAAATTTTTTAAAAGATTTTCTTTTTATAATGTTATTTAAAATTTTCCCGTAAATGGTATATACCACAACTTTCATTAATATATACAATTGTAATCAAAGGTTAATCCAAACCAAATAGTATAAAATATCCAATTGCAATACATTAAACAAAAACATCATAGGTTAATCCAAATCAAATAGTATAAAATATTCAAATTATTTAAAATCATCACATGTAATGTAGAAATCATAGTGGGTACTAACATAAACTTCATTCTTAACTTGATCAAATGTTTTGTGGTAGGTTTTGAGATATTATTTGAAACTTTTCACTCATTTCACCATATAACCTTGCATTTTCTTCAATTTTCACCATCATAGCATTATTCTCTGCTTTATCTCGTTCTAACTCTACTACATGTTCTTCCAACCTTTGCACCTATAATAAATATATTAGCACATCACACTTGTAACACATCACACTTGTAACACATCACACTTGTAACACATCAATACCAAATATATTAAGAACTCTTATTTTTAACAAATTACAAACAAATAAAGCTCAGTATAAAGCACTACGTTCAAGTCAATAGTGTGTTTGCGCAAGAATGACTTATCCTGACCAGTTTTTATATCTTCTATTACCCATCTTGACCTATTAAGACCTAATTAAAAACTACTTTTACCCAAACTAACCTAAGGTGTTAGAATTAGCATACGTACCAGATCTTCATTCGAACCCTCAAATCTTTTCATGTTCAACTCTTCATGCTCCATCACTATTTTAAATAACATCGGTGTCGTGAGCAAAGATAACATAACCGTAGGCGGTTCATGGCGGATGTTGAAGTGCATCCATGGGGTCGGTCTCATCGACGGGTCCCACGAAAGCAATAAAGCAATAAGATTAACCGCATCCGCGATTGCATTCGGTAACAATGCCGAAAATGAGCACCCAAGAAGGTCAGGAAATTGGTACTTGATCTTGCTGGCAAGATCAAGCCCACTAGGCCATGTAGATTCTGTCGGGGTGTCGACCACCCCGCAGATCTTGTACATCACACCTGCTCCAGGAGAACCCGTAAACCACCATCTACGAGTGAACATTTCCACCATTATCACACCCATGACCCACATGTCAACAGTGGTATCATACACAAGAGAGTGAAGAAACACCTCCAGGCCACAATATGCAAGGGTGGTAGTATTATGAGTGAGCGCTGCTCTACCACCCATCGTTTCACAGGTGAAACCGAAGTCCCAAATCTTTACCACATCATTAGAAACAAGAAGATTTATAGGCTTTAGGTCTCGATGTATGAACCCCTTGAGGTGCATGTATGCAAGACATTGAAGGACCTAAAAGCACATGTTCCTGATCTCCGATTCCAATAATAGGTTCGTTACGATCCGATCATTGAGGCTGCAATCCATGTATTCGAACACCAAGAACACGATGTCGTCTTCATTAATAATATCTTTGAGTGTCATGATGTTTGGATGATCGTTCAGGTTTACGAGTGAGTTAATTTCTTGCATGTTCAAACAATCTTCATTGAGTAGTGTTCTCTATACAAATTCTTGATTGTAACTACTTCACCATCATCGAGATTCAATGCTTTGTAGATGATACCGTGTGAACTGCGATCGATTCCTTCGATCTTTTGGAATTTGTTTCATAGTTTTGTGTGTATTTACACCTTAGAATATCAAGGAAACACACACGTGAAGAAGATTAAGGTTTTAGAGAGGGACGTGAGAGAGTTGAAAGTGATAAGTATTGGTGTTATATAGGAAGTTTTGTAGGGATTAAATTGTGGATAATTGGATATGATCATATATACTAGTAGATTTATTGGATATAATTTTAGATTTTTGTGATATAACTTAGGCTGACAGCTAGATGTTCTCATTGAGATACTATTATAAAGTGGGTTATGTTTATAAATTATTTTTGATTAAATGTTAGAATAGACCTTTTATATTTCAAGTTATAGGAAAGAATGTTTTGGTAAACAATATGTTAAATTTGGTTTAGAAAAGTAGCTAGCTAAGATACTGATTTTATGTTAACAATTTTGATATTTATTCTTATATTTTAAAATCTAGAATCAATTTTTGTAGTTATGCATGAGACCCTTCATTTGTCATGTTTATTATTTGAAGCAGTTTTAAGATTTTGATGGCCACAATGATGTTGATTGGTTAATGACATAAAGTTTTTTAAAATAAAATTTTGTATGTATATATTTGTCAAAATATAAATACTTTCTAGTTAACTTTATAACTTGCTTAAAATTTAATTTTCTATCCACACATGTAACATTATGTTTATGTTTACTACAAGTTCGATCACATCACTACAAGAAATGTCAGCATTAACAACGACACATTTAACTTCAACAACACGCATTAGCGGCGACACCTTTAGCAGCGACATGTCGCCAACCAATAACTGTTGCCCAACACCAACGAATCCATCCCAAAATTCAAGATTTTAAATTGGGATCGGATATCACTGTCATCCCTAAATACATAAAAAAGACTAACATATTTCTTCAAGATAAGTTTGAAGGTATTATTCATTAGTACCCGAAAGGTTAGTGCCTTAGTTAGCATTAAAAAAAATAACAATGCTTATATATTGAATTTAAGTTTGAAATGACTTGCAGTGGAACACAAGATTTCAAAGAAGACGTGTTATCTTTTATAAAAGCAAAGAAATTTTAGGAACTTTATAAAAATAGCTCTTACAAAAAGTTTAAGAGGTACTCCAACGCTGATGGGTCATATGAGAAAAGCGTATTTATACAACCATCTATAAATACTAAGTGTCTCGTACTCTCGTTCCAGAGTTTTCCATACAAGTATTTGTATATATAAATATGCAGACTTCTATGGAAACATCCAACCTTTTCATGGTGTTCTACATTCTAAAGTTTTTGTTCATATTTTTCAACGACTTCTTAACATGTTTTTACGGAGAAATCTAGAGTTCTATTCTAAAGTCGTTTAATTCAAGATTGATCTGATTTTTCCTAAGGTCTCTACACCATTTCATCTTTATTTGCTGGACTTGACACTAAAGTATGATAAAAAAAACTAAATTACATGTAAGAAAAAAAACTATTCAATCAATCTTTGGATATCATATATTTCAACAAAAGATAACCACATAATGAACTTTTTTAAAAAATATCTATTAATAAAAAGCTAGACAAAATGAAAAAACATACAAAAAACTAGGGTTGTTCAAACCGCTCGACGCTCGCTCGACGTTTGTTTCAGAATTTACTCGAAAAATGCTCGTTTGAACTTTGGTTCGGTTGTAAACGAGCCGATCGTTTCGGATCAGTTTGTAAACAGGCCAAGCACGAGCAAAGGTCTGCTCGGTTCGGTTCGGATCGAATTAATATGTATATGCAGCTTATACGTAGCACTCTAGTAGATTTGACTAATTATATACAAATATATAATTATATTTATGCATACTTGATCAATCAATCTACTAAAGAATTTTACATTAAACATAAAAGTTAAATTAATAACTTGGTGTTACTAACTTCTAACGAAAACCTGTTTTCAGAGAAAAAAAACGTAAACGTTGGTGGTTTTGTTTTTTTTCAATCGCTTTAATCTTATGTTGATTTCCCCCTGTAATGGTAGGCAGACCAAGTCATCAGCACTGTCTGGTTTCATGGGCATGTGTGGTCTTTCGTCATTGGAATTACCCAGGTGACCCGACTTATAGTATTCGTTGGCCGTTAAAAAAATCTGATTTCATTTACTTACAAACGTGAGTAACTCGTGAGAAACTGTGAAACAAGATGTGGATTTTGGGAATCATATGTGGGCCGAATTGATCGATTGGAGCATGGGTCATTCTTGGGCTAAATTGAATTAAATGGGCCATCATTTGAAAGGAGGTTTAGTGGTCGAGGATTGAGAAAAAAAAAAGTTCCAACACAAGAAGGCAAAATTGTTTGACATGGAACCAAGAATAGTGACGAACGAGAAAACTTTTCTAGTTATTTTTAATGAAATTTGTATCTAATAATACATAAACTTTTTGTTATTATGATTGGTTAAATTTTCTGTGATCACAATTTGGTGTAGATTTTGGTTTATACCAATGTATTAAACTTGATTTATTACCTTTGCTAACTTGAACGTGTTCATATTATTTTTACTAGTGAATGATATGAATGTGTTCATGTTATTAGAGTTTGTGTTCAACATTTGTTTTGAAGAAAGATTTGTCTTTGCTAAATTTATCATTGTCTAATTGTAGTGCCGATCTTTTCAAGAGTTCATTCAACCTGGCTTCGCTCATATTGGCCCCAATTTTCCCATCCTTTTTATTATGCATCTTTTCATTGTAATCCAGTTTATCATCACAACAATATGATTACCAATATTACAATAATTTAAGTACATTGTATATATGTGTGTTCTTTGCCAATTAAGAATATTAAGGTAAGTGCATAGAAAGTTCCATGTCTTTGGTGTCATTGTCTAATTCTCAACATATACATTGTTCCTAAATAATTGCAGGATATTTGTAAGAATGTTCCACTTTATTAGAAAGGTGAAGACGACCGATCATATTATATATCATCATATATGCATTCACACATGCATATATACACATATACATACAAATACTTGTATCCAAGGATGACCCGGATACTAAACATGAGTGAAGAAAACTTTTTTGTGTTTTATATGTAGTATCTGATATTGGTTTTCATGTGTTATTTATATATCTAACAATCAAGTGCTGCTGAATCGCTGATCAACACTTTAAAATAGTAACAAGATCAAAGAGAAATTCATTGGTCTATCATTGTGTAACGCGTATCTATTATTAATTTGTCACCACGCAACGTGTATCTATTATTAATTTAGACCGGGTTATGATACGTGCAATTTATTCTCTTCTCAAGAATCAACTTTTCTAGCTAGAAGTTAGAAAATTCAAAATTCCTAGCTAGCAGGTGTTTCTTTTTCTCTTTCACAAGATTTACATGATAATTTTACACCCTCACCCCTACATCTATATATACATATGTAACGTGTGTGTGTACACACCCTTTCGCACCCAAAGATTCATAACTTGAGAGAGAAGGCTTTAGTTTTCTTTATTCGAGTTTTCGTTCCTTTTACTTTTAAAGAAAACGAAACAAGACATAACTACTAAAGATCGAGATCCATGACGCCAGGGTTTAGGTTTTACCCAACCGAAGAAGAGTTGATAACTTTCTATTTAATGCACAAGATACAAGGCGCAAATGACAGAAGTCATATACTACAAGATATCGCTCGTGTCATACCTCAACTTCATGTTTATGATTTCTATCCATGGGATCTCCCTCGTTAGTACTTCATTTGAGATCTTTTTCTAAGAGTTCATTATATGATTTGTCATTCAAGCCCACAATTCTTTTTCATGCATGATCACCAAACTATTTAAACTAATCATAATCATAACAAAACTATTAATAGAAAAATGTTTTTTTCATGCAACTTATACACTATTTGAAATATTATATTATATGTGTAGTGTAGCCAAAATCGAATTACATATATATATATATATATATATATATATATATATATATATATTCACACATTTATACACATATTTCATTTATGTCATATGTTTGTATAACAAATATGTTTCTCGTTGGGTAACAAGTATGAATTGATGATCGAATGTGAAACTAATGACGTATATATGATTGATTTGTTTCTCATTTAGATAGATTTGTTCCTTTTGTATAGTGATCATACATCTCTTTTTCAACAACAAATATCCACACACATTTGTCATACATATTGTTACTTGAATGCAAATTAACATAGATTTCTAGATGTTTTAATAAAAGCGTTTGTTTGTTTGTTTATTTTTTGAAAAATGGCAGAATATGCGGGCGTGCTTTGTCAAGGGGACCCTGAACAATGGTTCTTTTTCATTCCAAGACAAGAAAGAGAAGCCCGAGGGGGTAGACCATCTCGTCGCACGAGTTCTGGCTACTGGAAGGCCACTGGATCTCCATGTGTCGTCTACTCATCAAGTAATCGTGCCATCGGGATCAAAAGAAGCATGGTGTTCTATAATGGTAGAGCCCCCTCTGGGAAGAAGACCAAATGGAAAATGAATGAATACAAAGCTTTCCAACAAGAACACTCCTCAAACACTCACACTACACCTACGGTATAAGATTTAAAAGCTACTCAAATTTAATTATAATGTTTTTAAAACCTACTCAAAATAAAAAACACTCCTAAAATACTCTAAGCTTAACTTGCTTAATTTAACATAGCTTTTGAGCGTCCAAAGCTCGAACTCCACCGTTTATTATATTCATTTAATAACTAGCTTTAGTAAACCGTGTGTTACACGGTATAAATAAATAAAATATTAATATAATAAAATATTAATATAATAGAATTTATTAATTATAAAATTATATTTTAAGATATGATATGACTAAAATTACATATGAGAAATGACTATAAGTAATAACATAATGATATCAACTTTTTAAAATTTGATTTTTAATTTTTTTTAAAAAAATATAAACATGTTATTTTAAAACAAACCGTATAAAACTGTCATTTTTTAAAATTTTATTATTATACCTCCCACATTTAATTATTTTTTATTTTAGAAAATTGACTTTTTAAAGATACCGATTTTAAAATATTTGTATTTTAGAAAATTGACTTTTTAAAGATACCGATTTTAAAATTTTATTATTATAACTCCCACATTTAATTATTCTATTCATATCTTTATTGAATTAGCTTTCATATGACCTACTCGAGCTTTTGACAAGTCAATCTAGTGTAACTCATGAGCGGCTCAGCTCATTTACATCAGTACATCACTACGTGTTTGTCGTGATAATTAGTGCACATATTTTTCTTTTTAAGTAGCTATTATATATTAATTCAACTTGACAACGAAAATGCACTCATGCAGTTGATGCAAGAAGTGAGCTTGTGCCGAATATATATAAAATCAAATTGTTTAAGGGCATTCGACCGACGTCCCCCTGCTGATCACCAAACCTTGCAACACAACGACCATCGTGCAACCACCTCATCAACCCATTTCGATTGTCAAACGATAACACCTCGGATCGCGAGCCCATTGGATCATATAAATACTTCATTCGAGGGCGTGGAAGATCAGCCTTTGTGGGAGTGGGATGAAAATCATAACTGGTTGTTGTAACTTTGTAAGTTAGTATAAGGTTTGTTTTAATTAATTGTTAGTTAATTAATAAATAATATGCATGCAAACCCTAGTACGTTATTGTTGTATGAATTATGTATTGATGTTCATGTCCATGTAAACTCACAAGTATCTTTATGAATGCTCTTGATCTACTCAAATTAACTTTTTATATATGGATTTTTCCTAATGATGGTCCCAACTAATTAAAATATTCAGTTTTCTAGTAGAGTTCAATTCTGACCTCTAAAAAAGAAAGAAGAAACATCCTATTGGTGACAGTAGATTCATTAGTTAGTTATAGTTAATTAGTGATTATTATATATACATATTAAAAATGTATGTCGGTTACTACAATGTTTTTTTAATTATTTCTCTAATTGTGTTTGTAGATAAAAAATCAAACTGAGTGAAAATTTGGTTTTTTTATTGTAAGTTTGGTCAAATAAAATTTGATTTTCATTTATAACTCTAGCTATAAAATTTTAAATTTTTTTGAATATACCGTTATGACATTTTAATAAATTCTATTTTAATTTTTTTTCTTAAAACAGAACCGCGTCAATGCTTACAATAGATCCCCGCGACAACGTGCGTGGGAATTATACTAGTTATTATTATAGATTTAACTATTTTTGTTTGGTTGCGGTTAGTTGTGGCATATTGAGGAAATATCCATAGAATATAACACCTTTGGTATAACAATTTTTTATAATACTCAATTTGAGGATAAGATAACAAATACATAGAATCCGGATTAAAGTAAGAAACTCGAACCCTATTATAAATACAAGCTAGAAAGTAAGTAACTTTTATGTTGTAATATATAATAATAACCTGCTTGGTACAAGGAGTGAAGGATTCCGACTTTATAATAACTGGTGGAATTTTTCTACTTCGTGCGACAAGAATCTATTAAATTTTGTGGGTGGTGACACAATTCGGTTTTATATAAACATGAATCGAATCATAGGAAAAAAATAAAAATATCGGAACAATATATTCAGAACTTTATAAAACAATATATAACTAAAATTATAAAAGTAATCAAATATTGACCAGACTAGTTTTTAGATAAATTTATATCAAGCATAAGAAATATGATGCATACAGAATTTTATACAATATTATACACTCAAAGTTAAAAAAATCAAAATTTTAACCTACTTCGATTTTGAATAAAATTTATATCGAATCATTGATAAAAGTAAGCACGTTACGATAGTATATTTGAAAATATAAAAAATATTATATATGGAAAAACAAAATAGCTTAAATTTTAATTAAAATACTAAAATGTTAATAATTAATAAACAAAGCCTGTACATTTATGATTTGACACCTTATAGATCACCGCTCATTCATTTCATTTTTAACAAGTATGTGGATTTGGATAGGTAAACTATAACCAAGACATTTTGTATAAGAAAAAATAAAATACTAGAAGATTAGTATGTGTTTTAGAGTGCGAATAAAATAAAAATATAATTTAGTTAGACTTTGAATAAAATAAAAATAAATTAAATTAAATTAAAGATACAAGAGAAAATTAGACTAAACTCTATCCTTTTGTCAAATAGGTTTTACACTGTTACCAGAATATAACACCATTGTTTTTCGAACTATATAATATATATCTATATCTATATATGTGTCCGTGTTTGTATCTGTGTCCGTATCTGTATCCGTATTCGTATCCGTATCTATATCTATAATAAAAGAAGTTTTTAAGGTGCCACGTGTTATGATATTATCATTTCTCATTTTAATTTTCTCGCATCACTCTCCTAAGAAATGATAATAGTATACACTAATTATATTATTTAAAACATTTCCATATTAAAAAATAGATATTGTAAAAACTAAAAAAAAACAGATTTCTTTTATATAAAAAATACTTTTAAAAAATACAAAAAAAATCTTAAAGATTTTTCTTAAAATACGAACTATTTTAAAACCGTTTTTTAAGTTCTTTAAGGATGATTTAAAAAAAGTGAGAATTTTTTTTTGGAAAAATAAAATGTTATTATTTTACTTGAAATATTACTTATACGTAATTCAATTATATCTTATCTTAAAATATTTTTATAAATTTTTAAATTTTCATTACAAACTATTTTGATATTTTATTTATTCAGCTCGTGTAACACGATCATTTTTACAGAGTATTTATGATATATTAATATTAGTTCACATTAATTATGCTTCTATTTGTCAATGTAGAATGTTTGAGAAAAACAAATTAAGCTGGAAGTCAAGCACGTCATTTAATAAAAGCCATACCGTGTGTACGCTTTTGTTAATAAGAAAAGTCAACTGCAAGTGTAAGTCAACAGGATGAAGTCAAAGTTGTTGTAAGCCTAAGATCATCCATTGTAGATTCGTATCCCTCGTGTTCTTACTATATTAGTTTCCGTTTGTTCTTTGAATTAACTTTGACTCGTTCTTGAAAACGTACTTTTATAAAATAGGACAATAACTTAAATATAATGTTTATTGGATCGGGATTTCGGTCTGATAATAAAAACATTTGATGTTATAATTATTATATTTCTATTGAGGTCATGCATTCAAGACTCACGTAGTACGAGTTGATGTAAACTAGTTGTGATATAAGAGGAGAGTGGCGGAAGAGACATCCGGAGGAGGGTGTGGTTGTGTATTTTGATGATGGGTGTAGAAGACAAGAAATTGTATTTTAAATTCACATTTTTTTATTAATATTAACAAGGTATAATGAATCTTTAAGAAAAGTATATCATAACAATTTAATGGTCTTTTACTCTGTGGACCACCGGTGTTACCAAAAATGAATAGCAGTCGTGGTTGTAGTTTTTTTTTCCATTTTAAAACATAGATTTTATTTTTCATGGACTAATTAACTTCAAAAAAGAATATCATAAAATAAAGGGCTAATATTAACGAAAAGTGTCTAATTTTCATATACTATAAGTTCATAAACTCATTAATTACCAAAAATAGGTCCTTAAAATATATATCTAAATTGCATTTATTTTATTAAATTAAAAAAAATAGATTTTAATAATCCAAACTATTAACTATTGATTAATATCAATCCCAACTAACCATTTGACCATTACTATTAATCTCAACTTTTGATTTTGTTACTAATAACAGTCCCGGTCTAACATTTTGTTAACTCCGTTAGTTTTTTATAACATATTATTTGTTGTGGCTCGTGACGTGATGTATAACATATAAATAATTAGAAATATAAATATATTACTTAATATTTTTATAAGATATCATATTTTAAAATTATTCAATGTAACATTTTTCTAACTGATGGAGTAGTTTGGAGACAAAAGACGCAAAAGTTAAATGATATATTATATATTTTTTTATCTTGGCTATGTAATACGCCATGTCGCATACCACATCACGAGCAACGTCACGTGACACATTATAAAAAACTAAAGGAGTAATTGAACAGTTAGCCTAAGACTATTATTGGTAATAAAATTGAAAGTTGATATAGCACTAGTCAAATTGTTACTTAGGATTAATATTGGTCAAGAATTAACGAATGAGTTGTGGTTAGGGGTAAAATGTCACACTGCACAGTTCCACTTTGCAAAAACTCTGAATCATTCTCTTGAAGCTCATCCTCCCGTAGGAGTCTGGGTCGTGTCGTAGTATAATCCTAAAGATGGCTACACTTGCCTTAAAACTTTATTAATATGAATTAATATAAACAATTTGTAATATAACATACATACATATTTATTAAAACTTGTTTGACACTTTCACATACAACACGTGATGCTAGTCTAAGACACTAGGGACGAAACTTCCAAAACGATGTTTCTTCATTTACCAAAATTTAGGGGAAAGATTCACATCTACGTATACAAAGTTTTAAGTATTCAATATTCCTTATATGGTCTTGATATTCATATACACGAGTCTATATTTTCTCTTTATGTTTTGCTTATTAGTTTCTATTGGTGGAGACGCATATTTTAAGTCTTATTATTTAATCGAAGCATGCATGACCATGAATTTGTGTACTCGGTCTGTTATCGTTTACATGTTAGACATCCTGGATGTAGACAACCGTTTAACGTCTTAGGACAACTCTATGTTACCTTAGCGCAACTTAATACAAGTGAAAAGATGTTCACTGTTTACATTTCCTTGTGTAGGCTATCGGCTAATCCACAGACCAACCGAGGTCCTCGTAAATTCCAATATTGGTATGACTTTACAAATTTGGATCTATCGTGCTAAAGCTAATGAGTTAAATGCATCATTTTCTAAAGACTATGTTCAAGAAATGACGTCGGAAGACACATGCCATATTAAGAGCAAAAATTTAACTTTTGGAAGTGTTTTTTTCTTAGAAAACTCAAACGTTAAAGATTTTTAAGATGTAAAAAAAACATTAGATTCATCTCTTGCTCAAATTTAATAGGAATACATGTTTCCAACTTATTACTTTCTGGTTTTCTGCTATTAATTATTAATAGATTCCATCATATGCTTTAAAAAGACGTTTTTTTTACAATAGTTAGGAGAAGGTGCATTCCACTTCGAAAAGAATAAAAGTCGTCTGTCAAGCATCGAGTTCATGTTCTTATTCTATTTTCCTTCTTGTTATTTTCTTGTTAAAAACCCAAGAAAATCAAGCTCAAATAATGTGGCCCTTTTAATTTATTTGACAATCTTTATATATGAAATGATAATATTTCATAGAGTTAAGTTCGATTTGTTCTCCTAGGTTTAATAAAAATAACTATTTTCATTTATAATTTTATAAACATCATTTTTTATTCGATCGTTTTATTTTTTGTTTTAAATTTAGTTAAAAAACTCATATGTTTTTTTACTAATGTTGAAGCAACCGATGAAAATTTTAGACTAAAATTAAAACAACTAGTAAAAGTTTTAGAGGTAAATTGTTGTTTTTGATATTCTAAGTGAAAATTGTTATTTTTTTAATCAAATCTCGGTGAGCAAAACCATATTTATATTGTAGTTTATACTTTTAAATAAAATGGCAATCAAATGACACAAAATACATTTGATTCCCTTTCATTTTGTTTACTAATTTTGTGTTGTTATGGGGTGTAGAGTTGTTAAATTATTTGGATCAGATTAAAAAAATTAACAATTCGAACCGAACTAAATTCAAACTACGACTTCAAATTAGAATTTGGTGAGGCAATTCAATTTGAATATAGGAATTCCATTTATTATGTATATAATTTTTATTTTTTTTTTGTAAAACCAAAAACATATATTTATATGATACAGGATGTGAATCAAATAGTAATAATTATTTATTGCGATAAGTAATTAACCAATTAGTGTTTCACTGCATATCACGTCATCACTGTAAGTTAGAGTTATAATAGTAAAACTAGTGGTACACAATGAACGTTAAAAAATTAAAAATATAGCATTACTATACTCGAACTAAATATATTAAAACAATCATTTAATGGTGTAATTTGTATAAAAAATAACAATATATAAAAAAGTTAAAAAAGCTTTGCAAAAAAGTGAAGTTTGTTTAAAAATGGAGAAAAAATTGAAAATGTGAGAGAAAACGTTACATAAGTGGTGTAACGTGATGTAAAAGTTAGTTATATCGCATAATTATGGTGTACATATTCGTTAAATTAGGGTTAACGAGTTATCATAATAAACAAGGGTTAACACATGAAATTAACCCATATGATATATATTATAAATTTAGTACGAGTGAATTCACTTAAGCTAGAGGGGATCTCACATTCGCTAATACACAAAATGTAAAAAAAAAAATTAAACTAAAAAAGTATAGCAATAACATATTCAAATTAAAATGAAAAAATGTTCATTTTTATGGTATAATTTATTAAAAAAAAAGAAATCTATGAAAAAGTTTATAGCTATTTAAATATCACGAGGAAGTTAGTTTAAAAGATAACTATAATCACGCGTGTGTAAAATATAATCAACATAGTCAAATTAAAAAAAGACAATTTTATCATTTTAAACTCTTAAAAATAAATACAAAAAATCATTGAATTCCACTTAAGTATTATAGTATAATATAGGTAATATTTATTTCATATCACCCTACTATTTCCATCCTTTGGCAATTTCCACACAAAAGTCAAGGATATAAGTGTGAATTACAACCAAGTCATGAGTATGTTTTTCAAGGTTCGAAAACTAAAAAACATATGGAGTAATGAAAAAAGTGTGAAAATTCAATGGGACAAGAGACAATTTCCATGTAACCTTCATGCAAATTTTGTTACAATTATTCATGCATAATTTGGGTACAATTATTTGATATGCATAATTTGGGTACAATTATTTGATATGCATAATTTGGGTACAATTATTATGAGTTTAAAAATGTATAAAAAATGTATTATCTTTTAATATAATAATAACGTACTCGTTTTAAAGATAAAAATGCTTGTTTTTTGTGTAATTTTTATAAAAAATATTACCGTACATAAAGTTATGAATGTTTAAAAAATGAAGGAACTTTTAAAAAGTCAACAAAAGTGATGAATATTTAAAACACCTCTCTAACAAACTTTTTCTTATAAATTGATCTCAATCACTAGTAAAAAAGATGGATGGTTAAAATTACTTTTTATACTTGTTAGTTAAAAAGTTATTTTATTTAAACAATTTCATATTATAAAGCAAATATGCAAGAAAAATGGGTCAACTACTCAAGTTTCCATTGGGAATAAGTTAAAATTGTATGTGCACATGAAAAAAAGGAGATAATTTCAAGTTCACTTTTGACCACTTGAAAGAGCTAGTACATTTCAAGCTTGCATCCATGATTAAAAATCAAGGAGTTGTACTTCATGCAACAAACTATAATGTGATTTACCCACTTCAAACCCAAAAAGAGAGCTAGCCCATTAATTAATTAAGAAACTTAATAATGCAATACTTTGGAACAGGGAAAATCCTTTGATTTGTGTTCTTGATCACAGTTTTACTTCAAATTGTCACTATGACATTTCCATTCCATTAAAATGTCCTTTTACACAATAGCAACCAAACTCCCATACTATAAAACACAATCATTCGACCTTGGAAATACGGGTGTGTTTGACCTTAACACTTATGGGTCTTTGTCTATATAGCGTCGTTTTTTGATTTGTTTACCAAGTAAACAAACTATTATAAATGTTTGGCTTTCGTTTATGCCCTATGAAATGAGTAGTCATGAAAATGAAAAGCATATGCCAACTTATCCTAAATATCATAACATAGTTTCTTATTTCTATGCATATCCTAAAAGACAAAACATGAAAGTTCCATTAAATTTTGTACAAAAGTTATACTATTTTCGATAATAATTTGGCTTTATAAGAACATGATGTAGACGGTTTTAAACATACTATCAAGTACTAACCCATTCAATCCGCTTAACTTATTTAGCCAGATTCTTTTAACTATTTTCTAATTTTCTTATATTTTTCCTATCTGGTCCCATTATAGACAGAATACATACAAAAAATCATTCATATATGAATCATATAGTCATTTAGACAAGAAAGAACATCCTAAAGTAAATTGATCAATCTAAATGAT
>BJCN01124314.1:0-11314 GCA_018326445.1 Flaveria brownii
GGACCTTGGGTTGAGCGACCAAGAAACACATCACCTTTTTTCCCTTGCTTAGCCGCTTTATTATCTAAAAGCTTGATTAAATCTTGATTAGAAGGCACCCCTGATTTTGCTAATTTTAACTCGCTTTTATCTAGCCTATCTTTATTTTCACCTGATAAACGGGGCTTTACATTTCGTCTGCTGGTGATCCCAGTAGACACGGCTTCAGCTGTCTTACTTAGCTTTGTAAAACATGAATCACAAACACGGTATGGTTTACCAGGATTAGGGGCCAAAGCAGCTCGTGGTGCTTTCTTTGAACTGCACGAATGGCAATGCACAAGCCCACAATTATAACAATTGTGTCTTTTTCTAGTGAACCCAAAAGCTTGTCTACAAGATGAACATTGAGATTGCTCGGCACCCGAAACCCATTTATGAACACAAATGGCAGCCGTGTAATTAGATCCACAAGATATGTATTTGACGTGTCGATCTTTTAAAGATTCAACAATGGTTGGTGTTTTACGGTCTTCAACATCTCCATGGCCTAACCTTCCATTAGCTCCCTTCCCCCATGTATACACCTCATTTTTTGATGTCAAAACAGCCACGTGATAAGCACCACAAGAAATCTCATCAACTGGTGAATTTACCAACTTACCCTCTACTAAACAAGGTAATTTTCCATCAAATTGGGGGTTTCCGAGTTGACCATAAACAGTGCTTCCCATTGTATAAACATGTCCGGATGTGGTCAAACCCATAGTCAAACTATGCCCGCAAGCAACTTTATGAAAATTGTAGTCAATCAGGGCTGGCACACATGTGGGTTTAAGTCTAGGTTCTTTGTCACCATGACCTAAACGGTTTTTGTCTCCATCACCCCATGTAAATAATTTTCCAGAAGAAGTATTCAAACTAGATTGTGTTACAATAATATCAACAACAGCAGCTGTATGCCATACTCCACAAGCAACAGAAATCGTCCTCAAGCCTGAAAGAGATTCAACCTCTTTTGGATATGGCACGGTAGCCCTATCACCATGGCCCAAAACACCAAAAGTCCCATCACCAAATGTAAAAAGCTGACCCGCTGATGTTATTAAAGCTGTATGCCATGGGCCACATGTTACCGAAGCAACTTGAAGACCTTCTAGAGGGCCAGAAATTCTCTTAGGTATCCAGTGGCTGACTTCTGTCCCGTGCCCGAGAAGCCCAACATTATGTGTTCCATCTCCCCATGTGTAAATCTCACCCAAAGATGTAACCGCACATGTGTGAAAATCGCCACACGCAACAAAATTGATATTTGAAACGGATAAAGATTCAACTAAATGAGGCTGAGTAACATCTTTCCTCACACCATGGCCCAACCGACCACCTGATTCCTCACCCCATGTAAAAAGTTCACCTTGTTTAGTTACTAAAGCAGCATGCCGGACCCCACACGCTATAAAATTAACATCTAAAACCAAACTTGATTCCAAAGGTCGGGGAAGAAAGACATCAGTTCTTGTTGTCGAAATATTCATGTTTCGGTCTGGGCCGAGCTTGACAACGCTGTCAGATATTATCTCACCCCATATATACACGTCACCTAATGAATCAGTGTCATCAGGGCCCGACCCGTGACTAGAAGTACTAGGTGCACTAGAAACACTAACCCGAAAAGCATCAGAATTGGAACCTTTTAGTTGCATATTTGTTTGGTCTAAAGATGCATGTGATCTATCAAAATTGGTGCCAACCCCTGGAGGATAACTCTTAGGAGAGGTAATTGGGTTCGAACTAACCGAAATGTCTGGGGAACTAAAATCTCGAGGAGCACTAACCGAGCTGTCACTTGCACTGTTTGATGCTAAATCTTTATCATCCTGTTGTTAGTTGACCAACCATGAACCAGTATTAGTACAAATGGACATTATGAGCATAAACGATAGCAAATAAATTGCTGCTTTTTCACCAGGCTAACTACAATTTATGCAGATATTCTATGTATGCAGCCTTTTACCTCAAAAAATTATTGGGGTCAAACAAAAAAAATGTACTTTAACAAATAATTTAATATCTCATGTTAGCATACCCTCGGTGTAATTTGCACAGAACTTTCTGGATCGTTGGTGTTAGAGTCAGGTTTTACCTTATATATGATAACATAATTAAAATAAATAACTATCACCAGATATTGCTATTACTGAAATTTGAAACTGAAGTTCAAATATTTCCAAAATTCTCTGACCAGTAAAAATGAGGTAAAGAAAGAAGAAAATAGTCTACGAAAATTAGAAAAAATGGATGGTTATAATTTCATAAAGGCAGACTTGACAAGATAAAGTAAATCGCATGACTTAGCGTATAACATAATGGAGTTTCAGGGCATATTTAGAAAGTGGCAATTTTACTAAGAATCAACCAAACTTCCTGTTCCTGGCGCATTACACCTTTAATATCTTTATACATTTACTAAATGAAAATTGTGTTGTCATAAATATAATAAGAAATTTGTGGAGAGGTAAACATACATCAAGGTAAAGGCCTCCATCATTCCATCCATCAATTTTTGAACGCCCTCCTTGCAAAGATGAAATCAATGCTTTAAGACCTACTATCCACACTTCAGCCTCAACTTTGTCCTTACAAATCTACAGAAACAAAAGTTTGAAACCAGAAAGTACATAAATAAATAAATTACAAACATATGCCAGATGATATAGATATATAAATCACCAACCAAATCAAGAGATCGTTTCCCGTTGTTGTATATGAGAGAAAATGAAAGATAATCCTTTTCAGGACGCAGATAACGCCGGAAGACAGCCTAAGCATCACATTAATTGAACATGTTATGTTTACTTCTTCTCAAAGTTAATTTATGATGATATGTAAGAAACCAAAGGTATCATGATAAATAGTTGATGCTAGAAAGATTGTGCAATTCTCACAGTTGTTTGTCCAGGAATAATTCTAGAGACTGAGGCTAATTTCAAACTCTTTTCACCACTACCAGAGATCCAAATTAAAGATGATTCATCCTGTAAATTCAAATTCAAGCCATTAGCAGTCATCAGATGAAAACAAAGAAAAGAAGAAAGAGCAATTAATTATCATAACATGTAATAATCCTCGTATAAGTTAGAGATTATTATATTCATTCCCTTTCACAAAATCAACATATTTTACTGTCAATAACTTGGCAGATATTAAATGTTTTTTTATTCTTATACTGAAGTACCTACTTGGTGGTTATGCTATATTTGCAGCTGGTATATAGAAACTAGAAAGATCCATACATCTAATGTTTACACTTAGTTTATGGCCCTTTAACATAACTTATTTATTGCATGCATATATGTGAAAAAACATAAAACTCAATGTACACCCAAAGATGTGCATCTTTTCATCGGAAATACCATTTCAACAATTATGTTTTGCGTAAATAGCCATCAGGTACTTATTGGTGTTCCATATATGTTGCTTTTTATGTCACATTGCATTTTCTTCTTCTTAAATGAATAGAAGGCAATGTTTTGAATTGTAGGAATAAAAAAAACCTTGAAACAGAAGAGGATATACTGTTTCTGGAGATAAAGAAAACATGTTGAAAAACTCACATGCGAAAGTTTAAATGGACAAAACCTGGGCTTCCCCTTGCGACCATATTTAAGCAACTGTGCACCCTTCTTCAGGGCAGTTAATGCCTGCTAAACGTAAGAGAACCAAATAAGAATGATGCACCTGCTAGTTGCAAGATCACGTGAACATGAATTAAAGAAAAAATATATTATACAATTAGCAGAACTTTTCATAAAGGAATATTCAGTAAAGATAATTCCCAAATTGAGAGATAGTCAGCTTTATTTACAGAGTACTACTCATTTCTTTGTCGTTAGTCACTTGTAGAACACTGATTTGTGGTTTTGGTGATAAACACTCCCTAAAATTTTTACCACTCAGTCATGTAACTTCATAATAGATTTAGTATCATGCACTTCAACTTTAAATTCATTTTATCTGGAACATCTCATGCGTGCCCCACATATCATGGCTTATTTTCTAATTGACGCCACTATTTGCGGCATGGTTATTATGTATAATGTGGATTATAGGGTTCATAAACCCATAGCAAAATCCGGCATATCATACGTTGACCCCAAACCATCTCATTCTTTCAAGTTTCCTCCTATCAGAGCCCAAACCAACTGTATAACTTATCAGCTATCTGCAATAAGAAAATGTTGCCCTGATGGTAGGCGGTAGCAGGAAAAGAATAAAAACTAAGACCTTAGGTTCAATAAAATGTATCATCATTTCGAGGAAAATGGTGCTATCTTAATGGTTATTTTCATAACTGACAAAACATCAATAATTCCTCTTTCTAACAGGCATCATGTTCAAACCTTGAAAATTCAGTTCTTACACCAGAAAATAAACCACAAAGTTATACACCCAATCACTTTGTGAAGGAAATCCCCAGCATTATCAATAAGTAAAGACACCAATGAAGTTTTTGCCAATTACAATTCACAAAAGCCCTAGTTTTTCAATTTACCCCAGCAATATGCCAAAACCTCCCGGTTAAACTATAATAACTTAATGATAATCTACCAAAATCGATATCTCACAACATGTTTCAACTAGCAGATGATATATATCAGATAGGTGATTACCTGAGCAATGTCACGATCGGAGTTCCCGTAGCTAACAAGATCTGCCATTCCATGTGACGGAATCACCGGAGCACCACCAGCACCGCCACCAGACGCCCCCGGACATCATCAATTGGAATCACACACTCTCGTCCACCCACTACCATCAACGTTTCACTTCACACCTAACCCTCACAAAACGTAAGACAGCAAAATTAATCGTAACAGCACAGTGGAAAACAATCCAAAACTCCCTTTAAAACACCACAAACCACCGAATCCGCCGGTCGGATCTACGAACCCCCGAGATGATCAGTTTGAACTCAGCATTTGAGTCCTCTTGGAGTCGTATAATGAATAAGTCGCCGTTTGCGAGATACAGGGGGAAATTCAGATGCTCTGTAGAAGTGATGAAGAGAGGGAAGATGGTCGGAGGAAATTAGCACCGGTGGTGGCGGTGGCGGTGGCGGTGGCTCCGGTGAGAGAGAGAATCGGATGGAAGAAGGTGGTGGCGTCCAAGTAAATTCAGAGTCAAAGATGGCGAAAAGAGAAGAATTGTGACAGAGAAAATTAATATTATTAATATTGACGAGACAATTTCTATTTCCAAAGCATTCTTTTCCTTTTGCGCTTTTATTATTATAAATAGATTAGTATTTCATGTTACTAAATAGATTAGTATTTCATCTTACTAAATAGATTAGTATTTCATATTACACGAGTTTAATAATTAAATTATTAAATAATTAGCAATAAAGTTTATTAAATATAAAACGATATAAGTGTATATAAGTAAAAATTTAAGTAATAAAATAATAATATCATTGTTTTAAATTTTTGTTTTTAAACCCTTAATGTTTATTTTTTTAAATAAATATTTTGTTCTAAGCAAACTGTTTTAAAAAATATCAATATTAAAAATTTACTTATTATAACTTTTAATTTTAGTTATTGTATTTTATAAAAATCAATTAAAAAACATTTTAAAATATTTTATATTTTTAAAAATGTTTGCTGTATAGAAAATTTTCTTATTTTTGAAATTTTATTTATTTAAAGTTATATTTATAAAAGCATCTCTTTCTTAATTTATTTAAATTTAAAATAATTTATAATCTTAAAAAGAATTAAATAATATTATTAGCATTTTATGTAGTTATTAAATAGAAGAGAGAAACGTGAAATTAAAATTAGATGTTCTAAAATTGTGCCAATTGTAATCTTAAAAGTTTCTTTTATTATAATAGATAGATACTTTTCAGTTTTAAAAGCCACCAAAACATTTTATTACTAATAATTTTTAACCTAACTGGTTAACATTAAATACAATAAGAGTATTCATAGTACGTTTTTTATTTTCGATTTAAGTGTGTGCACTATATTATGGAGACTGTTGTTAGTAGTTGTGAGTGAAAAATAGAGAAAATTTATGAGGATCGTACCATAATTCCCCATATTTGGGGAAACACAACCCCATAAATTTTTAAAATTAGTTGTGAGTGGAGTAGAGAGAAAAAGTAATGATAAAAATATGAAAAAGTATTATTAAATTAAAAAAGATAGTAAAAATAGTACTTTTAATATAAATATAGGGATGAGAATAAAAAAGCTAATCTGAATGCTTTAGGTTTCATTAAAATTCAAGTAGGTTTTAGTTTTAATTCTCACATGTAACATAAATATAGAAAGTTATAGGTCACGTTAAGGGTTTTATCACTTAAGATAAATTTCCTCCTAATGGTGCTTATAGATTTGAAAATGATAGAAACAGATTGATGTACTAGCTTTTTCTGGGGACGTGTCAAACTAGCACCTCAAGGTTCGTACTCGAGAATAGAGATGATCGGGTGGGCTAGTAGTCCGTCAATGATTCAATTAACCATAAAAAAATATTTTATTACAAATTAAGCTAATATCTCGTGTATTATACGTTTTATATCATTTCATGCTATTTTTTTAAATATTTTATCAATTATATGAATTTGTTGTTATCTTATTATTGTGTTTTATAAGATTAATTTATTATTAATTTAACATTGTGTTTTACATACTAAAATTATATAATAGTGTTAGTTCACTATTATGTCTTTTTAGAATTTATTATTTTAGATAAAACACAATAACTAACAAAAATACATATTAAACGACACTAAAGACATAATGACGAGCAGATTTCATATGAGCTAAAAACAAAAAAAGATTTATTATTTTTATATAACTATCATGTATTCATTTTATAAACATTTATTTTTATGATGTAATTTTTATAAAAAAATTAATATCATATATAAAAGTTATAAACGTTTAGAAAAAATGGAGCGAACTTGGAAAGGTCAACAAAAGTAACTATGTCTAAAATACCCTTATAATAATTTTTTTCTAACAATTTAAACATTTTTCATATATAAAGTTAGAAGATGTTATTTTGAAATAAGTAATATTATGCATTGGTAGATATTTTAATTAATAAAATAATTTTGTTACTTTTTATTAAACTTTTTTCTAAATATGCTTTTAAACATTTCATTCTTAGATAACTGTATTGAAAAACTATTATTGTTAATAAAAATTTCATCATTTAAAAAACTATGGTTTCTGATTATTTTTGTTTTATATGTAATTTTACATCTTATAAAAAATCACTTTGAAAAAATTTCAAACATTTATTATAAGTAAGATTAATAATCAATTTATAAAAATAATATTAAAAATAAAGAGCTAAAGTAAAGACAAAGAGTTAAAGCATATTTACAAGTATGATAAAGAGTTACAAATATTAAAGTTAATAATTTTTAATAGCTAAAGAATATAAAGAGAGTCCAAAATGCTAAAGTTCACATATGAAAGCAACAGTTTAAAAATCTTATAAGCCAAATAAGAATTGCATTTGTTGCATTCTTATCCGTTAAAGGAAGACATTCTGCAGGGTTGATGAAGGGGGTCAATGCAACAATTTCACAAGGTGGATAGACTTAGAACACTTAGCATATCAAATATGAAATTGGCTTAGATGAAACAATGAACACAAGTAAAAGAACAATAACAAGAACACTCAAATATGGTTTTTCAAGAATGATGTATATTACTCTCAAGTTCTTACAAGTGTTACCAAGTTTACTGCTAAATACAAGTACTTGAGATACTTTATACTACATCCTACAGCCAACCATACTTTGAATACCAGATGGAAACACTAATCTAGATAACAAGATTAATGTAGAGTCAATAGGCAGATTGTCTTTTGACTAGTGACTATGACATGTCATAGCTCACGTCCTTTTCTATTATAAAAATAATAAAAGTATATAGTTGAAAAGTTACAGACTTAACAACTTAATCTGTAGTTGATAAAAGTATGGACTTTTCACCAACTCATGCTAGTTGGTGAGTCTTCAGAGATGGTAGTGAGAAGGTGTTTTAGCTTTTATCAAAATTATGTTTGAGAATACATGCCTTCTCTGTCTTCGGAGGAAATCAGTCTTGGCTTCGGAAGACTTTGTCTTTGCAGCTTCGGAAGACTTCACATGTGGCTTCAGAAAAATTGGTCGTTTAGCTTCGGAAGATTTGATACTTAGAATAATTTTTGGCTTCGGAAGATTTGATACCTAGAATAATTCATTGAGTTATATCAAATCTTCTGAAGTACTTTCCTAGTACTTCACATGTGCATAGTGAGAGCTCTTTGGGTTGCTCTTTGGTTGCATCAGCCTCTAAGTGTAATCCTTACAAACTCCCCCTATGCTGATGCTACAAAAAAAGAGACATTTAACTCTTGATCTTCATCTGTCGACAGATCTCACCTTTATCATTAGTTGGTTAGAATTTCTCAGACTCTCAAAGTATCTCCTCATGTCATAGAGATCATGCAGAGGGAGATCGAGTATGTTTTACCAGAAATACATGTATTGACCTCCTTGATCTCTAGTGACATACCATCTATCTAGGATAGTGGTAAATACCCAAGATAAGATAGGTCTCTTAACAGCAAGAGGCTCTATGATGAGTGGACTTTGCTGAGCAGCCTCTTCTTAAGCACCTTTAGTATGCTCTTCTTCTTGTCACTTTTTATGGTCATCCTTTTCCTCTTTATGTACTTTAACTGAGAAGGATGGCCTGCAATATCAGATTGTTCTTGTTTGTCTTTCTCAATTGGGTCATTTTCCTTCATAGGTTCAGAAGGAGAAGGATCAAGACCTTGTTGTGGATCAGAAGATTAAGCTGGCTATGATGCAGCACTAGGTACAGGTTGTGTTATCTCTTGAGGTTCTACCTTGACCTTAGTTTCAGTGCAGCCTGACTTGGTGGAGAATACAAGTGGACCAGCTCACCTTTTTTGATTTTCTGCTTGATTACTCTAATATGCTCATCCATAGTGGATAGAGACATTGGACCAAGTCTCATTCCCGAGAATCCATGCAGCTTCAAGAAGCTCACCATCTTTTGTCTATTAGCAGACTTCTTCAGATTTTCTTTAATGGTGGCTCTTGACTTTGTAAACTCTTCCCTCATCTTTCGTTTAGTAGATTTTTGCTTTTTAGCACTTATTGATCAAGCTGCTTGTGGTATTCAAACTCAATATATTCATATGATAAGGGAAGAAGGTCTACTGCCTGATAGAGGCTTGTGGCACTCAAGTAAGTTATCATGTTCTGTCTGTCTTGTTCCTACCTACCTGAGTTTGTTGCTCAGTAGCCACAGCCTCTGCCTCAGGGCTTTCTTGAACTGCGGAGAGAGTATGAGCTTTGTAGAGTCTTTTCCTTTTTCCTTTCTTCCTTGATTTTAAGGAGAAATTATGCATCCTCAGCCTCCTTTCTCTCCTTTAACACTTACATGTCAGCCAGTTCATTTAATTCTTCCAAGGTGAGAGAGATGAGTTCATCAACATTGTAGTTCCTGGACCCCAGATAGTTCAATCTGGCTACCTTTAACTTATCACCTTGAGTGCTTAGCCTGCGGGCAGCCCTGATTGCAGCTTCCATGAAGACAGGGTCTCACCTGAACTCTTTGCTCTTGTCTCTCTCTTCCTATCTCTTTCCTCCTCCTTAATCTCATCAGAGGTCATTTTCCTCTTCCCTTTATCACTCACAGGCATGTGTGAGTGTATCGGGACCTGCACATCCTGAGTAGTTTGTGTTAGGGTTCGTTTGGATCTTCTTGAGTAGGTGAGAATGATTTGTGGTTGTGTGGATGATGCGAATGTAGAAGGTGTGGGTTCAACATTGGCATGTGTTTCCAAGTTGTCACCTTGAGCAATGAGCTCTAACATTTTTCGGACCAGTGCTGTTTCTACCCCTGAGAAGTCAACAATGGACTTTCTCATTGTCTTAAAGATGTCGAGCTTCAACTGTCCCAGTTTAAGAGTGTTACATGTTCCCGTTAACTGTGAGCCTAGTTCATAGTTAAGAATGTGTTGAACATATCTAAGGAACATGTAATACTCTAAGGAGTCCAAGTTAGCAAGCAAGTTTGTATAAACAAATTAAAAGTACCTAAACTTGACCCCTTAAACCATTTCATGGACTATGTAGGATAAGTCCTTAGGAATTTGATCCCAACCTCTTTGTTTGTTGGATAGAGAATGGATGACCACATGGAAGAGGTATAACTATTGTGAGGAACCTTACCCTTTTTGAGGGTTGGGTATTCCCCTTCATAGCCCATCTGCCGGAATGAGTTGTTTACAACAGATTTAAGGAAGGACAATTTGTTTTCTTTATCATCCAGCCTCAGATGACAGCTAATGGTAGCTAGAGTGATGAAAATTGTCTTCCCATGCACTATGATAAACAGTGCCTTCTCACCATTCAAGATGACCTCTTGGCAGACCCTCTAGAATTCTAGAAGCTGATTTTCATACAGAGGAGGGTCTATGGTAAATGCAGTGAGGTAGTTGGAATGAGACAAGAAGCGGTAGACATCTAAGAAACCTGGATCCTTCTCAGATGATATACAGAGCAACTTTGTTATGTTGCCTAAGTAACTGCATGAAAAAATTTAGTTGGTTTTGTGGATCAGGGTTGGCCATTTTTGAGTAGCTTAGAAGTGAAGGAAGGTAAGAACAAAGGCAGTTTTTGGGTAAATTTATGTTATGAACTTTTCAAAATGAAGGAGAAGGTGAAAGAGGGGTAACCATTGTGGGTGTATTTATATGGTTGGATCTGAGACAAAGTTAATGTAAAAGGATAAGCTTTGAAATCCAGATGTCGGTCTCACCTCTGAAAAAGTGCTCAAAAAGGTAGTTTTCTTAAAAGTTTAAAATATTCTGAAGGTAATTTGTCTTCGAAAGATATTCCTTAGCTTGATAAAAATTTGTTTCGGATGAAAAATACTTAAGAGTATTTTTACTTCTGAGATATATTTGGTTTCGGAAGATATTAAACCTTAGAAGATTTGTTCAAGGATGAATAAAGCTTCTGAGACTTAATTGATTTCGAAAGAAAATTGTCCTTTAAACATATAAGTACTTAGAAGCATATTTAAGCTTTGGAAGATATATCAGAATTTCTTCCAAAAGTAAATGTCTTAGAAAGTAATTATTAGATTTGAAGACATACTGTTTTTCTGAAGACAACTTAATGTCTTCCGAGAGAAAATATATCAAAATTCTAAGGAAAATCATTTTGAAAAATTTGTTTCAAAGTAAACTTGGCTTATATAGGTGATGATATAGACAACTTAAGACGCAC
>BJCN01124368.1:0-10687 GCA_018326445.1 Flaveria brownii
TGAGCGAAAGAAACATTGACTTAGCATTGTAGATCTAATTTTAAAAACTCATCTTGACCTATGTTTTTTTTCCAAAAAATGGTTTTAACCCAACTTGACCCCCTTATGTTTTTTATTTAATCAATTCTAACTCATCTTTATTTTTAAAACACTCATTATGATTCAAAATCACATCCTTGAACTTCTTTTGCCACCTCTAACTTTATCATCATCATAATAGTCCTTACAACTTTGTATGTTGGATGCACATATTTAAATCACTTTGTCAATCCATAGCTTAGCTATTAGCTTGAGGACTAGAAAAATAAACATACGAACTATACATTCTATAATTCCAACGATACAAAAGTTTCATGTTATCAATTACAAAGGTGAAAACGTAGACACCTCATATGCAAACATAAATAATATAACAATTCTTTTGATTTACTATTGATGAATGATGATTATGAAAAGAGGTTTACAAAAGACAATGACTCGTCAAGGTAGGAAAATTACACAAACAAGATCACCATAAAGAAGAAACAATAGATCAAAAAATCAAACCTAAGTCATTGATGTCGTTAGAAGGTGTTGGGGTGTAAGAAAATGGAAGAAGTGAGGAATGCTTCAAACTGTTTTCTTATATTGTTTGTGGTTTAGAAGAAGAATTAGTAAATACTTTTTTACTTATTTATATAAAATATTCTAATATATGTATCAATTTTAGATTTATGTTTTTGTAACCATATTCCAAATTCCGTGCATCATAGCTGAAAGTTGTGCGCATTAACTTTTTTAAATATGAAACATGACATTTTTAGCTTTTCATAAAACTTAAAAAGCGGATCACATGCAAAAAGTTCAATGGTCATTAACTTAATGCACCAAAACAAACATCATTTTCCCGGTCTCAACACCAACAAAATACATTATCTCAAAATTTACATCCTTATAAATTTGATTTAACCAAAAGATACAAGAACAATTGATGTTATGGTGAAAGGGTACTCTTATCACATCTACGTTATAAATCCATCAATTGGATTTTATTATGTCATACTATAGTACATTATAAAACATTTAAATTTGGTGACAGCGGTGTTACATCACTACACCACACACACAGGTAAGAGTTCACGGTAAGTATATGTCATGAAAAAGAAAAAACGCAGCGTAGACGGATGCAGCAGCGGTGTTGCTGCTCGGCACAGGTGTGCCCGCTCACCGTTACAAAAATAATAAACAATAACCAAGTGGGTGTTTGGGAGTGCTTTTTTTACTTACTTTTTAACTTATTAACTTTTGAAAAGTTAAAAAGTTAAAAAGTCATTTTATAGTGTTTGGTAATCTGATGATTGTGAGAGAAATAAGTTAATAAGTCACTCCATACTAACTTATTAACTTATTTGAGAAATCAATAAGTTAAAAAGGACTTCTGAAACGTAATCCCAAACACCCCCCAACTAATAATTGAAGAAATATACAGCTAAAATTGTCGGCGGTGTAAACAACATTAAAAAGAAAGATGTGTTGACTCAACGGTGTGAAATACACTATCGTAGATCGGATCTAATTTCACACAGTGTGCGAGTGTGTGTTCAGTTGGTGCTTGTGATTAGAGAACACAAAAGAGGTGAATTATCCGATTATTTCTAGGTCACAAACAAGATTCATTCAATCAAGCTTCGGTTATTTACTTTCAACCATACGCAACTTCAATCACAAGTTTCTGGTGAATCAACGCTGTTCAAATCCTCAGATTCTGCAAGTTTGTGGAGTAATTTCAAGCAAAAAGTAGGTAAACTTCGTTTTTGATTGTCTTCAACATAAGCATTTGGTACTGCAACTAAGTTAATGTGTACTCTTATTTGATTTTCTTCGTGATTTGAATCTGTGAACGGTTATATTCTCATTTTCGATTTCGATCTGTATAGAGTAGTTCTTAGCATTTGGAATCTGTTACTGATTTTAGCTTTTTAGTCGGTAGTTGCGGCCTACTAATTCGCATTGGAGTAACTGATTTGTTCGTTTCAGATTCTAGGGTTTCGATACTTGTAATACGCATATGTTTAAATTTGATTTTTATCTTTTGTTGCTCTGATTTGATACTTAAATCTAGATCTGTACAACTTTGATCATTATCAAGTTAGATCTACTATTTATTTAGCATTTAATGTAAGTCTGTGTTTGACCTGTTACAGATTGGCCTCGTTATCTAGTGTCTAAGTTGAAGTTTCATAAGGGAGTATAAGTCATGTTTAGGCAATCGCCACGCAGAAACGGTCGAAACAAAGGATTGAAGATAAAGCATGTGTTGCAGATCTGTGTATTGCTTGGTGTGAGTGTATGGTTGCTTTACCAGATCCAGCACTCTGCTAGTAAGAAACCGACGTCTGCTGCAGCCATCTCTGAGAGGTTACTGAATGATGATACTAATGACTTGATCAAGTTAGGGAGAAAAGGGCTTAACCCGAAGGTGGAGGAAGCAAATGATGACCATCATGAAGATGAAGATGTAGATGAAAACAGTTCTGAAGAACTTGTCCGAGATCATGACAGTGACAACAGTGAGGAGGATGAAGGCCATGATCAGGAGAAAATCGAAGAGGAAAATGGTGAAAGTAAAGATGATGGAGAAGAGAACAAAGAAAAGGAGGACGCTATTGAGAAGATGAATGAGACCGAAAATGGGAGTGAAGAGACTCAAGAAACTGACAAGAAAGAAGGTGAGGATGATGAGAATGACACCAAGGAAGTGGAGAAGACTGATGAACACAATGAAAGTGAAGAGAACAAAGCAGAGGTGGAAGATAACCACAGTGAAGAAGATAATATCAAGGAAGTTGTTGAGGGCCAAAATGAAGATGGAAGTGATGGAAATGATCAAAGTGTTATAGAGGAGAGTAGAAAAGGAGATGATGCATCGAGTGAAGTGGTTGATGAATCTCAGAAGCCGACTGAAACAGATTTAAAAGAGCAAACTGAATTTACAGACTCCACAAACATAAATTCTGACACGAATTCAGCTGAAAATGAGTCAACGGAGCATAATGAAGGTGTGGACTCTACCAACAATGGGGCAAGTTCAGATATGAATACAACGCAAGGTGAATCAACACATTCAGAGTCTGATGAACAAAAAACTGAAAATACAGACTCTAACTCCAATGGGGCGAGTTCTAAACAGACTGAGTCGACACAATCAGAGTCCAAGGACCAAACTGAAGGTACTAACTCTACTAACAATGAAGCAAGTGCAACAGAGACCGAGTCAACACAAGCAGAGTCAAAGGAGCAAACTGAAGGTACCAACTCTGCCAACAATGAAGCAAGTTCAGAATCAAACCCGGCACAAAATGAATCAACGCAGACTGAGTCCAAGGAGCAAGCTGAAGGTACAGACTCGGCACAAAATGAGTCAACACAGATCGAGTCCAACAGAGGAGAAAGTTCAGACTCAAACTCAGTACAGACCGAGTCCAAGGAGCAAACTGAGAGTCATGACTCTACCAATGATGGAGGAAGTTCAGATTCAAACTCATCACAAAACGAGCCAACAAAGACCGAGTCTGGGGAGCAAAATGGGAGTACAGGCTCTTCTAGCAATGGAGAAAGTTCAGATTCAAACTCTGCACAAAATGAGTCAACCCAGACTGGGTCTGAAGGGCAAACTCAAACTACAGGCACCAACAATGGAGCAACTTCTGATTCAAACTCAGCACAAAACGAGTCAAGCCAGGAGCAAACAGACTCTACCAACAATGGTGCAAGTTCAGATTCAAACTCGACACAAAATGAATCCGCCCAAACAGAATCCAAGGAGGAAACTCAAACTACAAACAATGGAGCAAGTTCAGAATCAAATTCAGCACAAAATGAATCAACCCAGACAGAGTCCAATGTGCAAACTCAAAGCACAGAGACCAACAACAATGGAGCAAGTTCAGAATCAAATTCAGCTCAAAATGAGTCAACCCAGACAGAGTCCAATGGGCAAACTCAGAACACAGACACCAGCAACAATGGAGCAAGTTCAGAATCAAATTCAGCACAAAACGAGTCAACCCAGACCGATTCCAATGAGCAAACTCAAAACACAGACACCAATAATGGATCAAATTCAGCACAAAGCGAGTCAACCCAAACAGAGTCCAACGAGCAAACTCAAAGCACAGACACCAACAACAATGAATCAAGTTCAGAATCAAATTCAGCACAAAATGAGTCAACCCAGTCAGAGACCAACGAGCAAACTCAAAGCAAAGATGCCAACAATGAATCAAATTCAGAGCAAAATGAGTCAACCCAGTCAGAGTCCAATGAGCAAACTCAAAGCACAGACACCAACAACAATGGAGCCACAGAGCCCGAGAACACAAACACAACTGGCAACGAGAACAATGAAGTCCAAGAACATAAATCTGATGAAGGAGAACAAGCTTCAAACGAAAGCAACAATGGCGTAGATTCTTCATCAAACAATACAGGGTCGGAACAGAATGAAGAGAGTGCATCGATACCACAAGAGGAGAAGGATGCTCGCACAGACCTGGAAACATTGCCAGAGACCGGAAATGAAGGAAGCAGCAGCCACGATACTGCAGCTGCAGAGTAGAATTCCCGGCTACCTGTTATTTCCTTTTTACACTTTATAAGAGTTTTTAAGTTCCATTCTTTTGTGTTGTACTGCAAAGCTAATATAATGTACGTATCGGTGTTTCCTCATGTCATGTTTCGTGGCGCCAACATTTTAGATGTTACTTTAGAAGGTTTTCTCTGATTCAAATAATGGTTTCAGAATTTCTCATTATGTTTCACATATTTCTTCATTTGGTTCAAATGAAAACATCAAGCACAAAAGCTGACCACAGATTCAAAGGGAACTGTAGTTATAAGCCTATAACGGTAATTTCCAAAATACAATAACAAAGCTTTCAAATACAATAACAAAGCTTTCAAATACAATAACAGAGCATTCACAAACTCTTTATTCATAAAACCAATAGCACCTTGACGAGATAGAAATATCACTACATAGGCTTTATAGAAAGACAATGGCAACTGAATGACACAGTAATAATTTATCCTCATGACATGCTCCAACCTGAAAAGACAAGCTCTATGCTTCAATGGTGTTCCTTGATTTCAAAGAGACCATCTGGACCTGAAAACAAACACAAAGGATTAAGACCCAACCGGTACTTATAAACTACTTGCTTAAGTGATGTTCCTTATTTTCATAGAAAATCAAAATATACAAGACCAATCATTAGTTTTTTTAACATCATAAGCAACCCGGTTAAAAAGAGTTGTTTCATGCACCTTGTAAACTTGAATAGCTATTGCCACAGACGGCCTTCAGAAATATCCATAACAAGTCCAGTTTTATGGTCCTAAATTAACCTCTCCTACTTATCAGGTTGATCTGGTTGAATGGTTTATTTTGTTAATTTGATCAAACCAAGAATGGTTCTTTCTTTTACGAACATAATAGGTACAAATTTTAGATGATGCCTGAAACATGTAACTGTGCAAGTGTGTTACAATGAAATAAATATAACTTTCAGGAGACTTTAGAACCCAAAACATTTAAAAAACCAAAGCTGGGTGTTTAACATCCCATATGCTCATTTACCCCCTGAATTCATAAAGAAAGCTGTAATGTTGTAAAGTGGAGTTTCAACATTCTACTAGTCAAGGCTCTTTAGGGTTACTGTTTGAGGTATTATGGACTTAACTTTCTAGTTGAAAATTGTCAGTGGAAATAGGCGAGCTGTTTAACTGACAGTTTCTTCGTCCAACATCGTTAGGTACATTTTACAGTAGGAGCACAAGATATGGGTTTATGGCATGAAGAAATAATGTAAGCTTGTTTGTCACACAAGTATCAAAATGAGATGTATAAGCAATATATATGATAAGAAATAAACGAAAGTTGTACCCCATGGAAACTCCTTGTTACGAATGTGCAAGTATGGATATGGCTGCAAACATAGATTAAAAAAATCCACATAAGAGCTCAATAACAAAAACCAAGCTATTGCAAATGAAGTTAGAATCATTGGGCAGTGAATGACTTCAAAGTTCTAATCCCTACATCTAACAATACCAGAATGCTCGACTTCTAGTTAAACATCTAAAATACCACGCAATAACCACAAAATCAGTCATGAACCAAAAACCAATAGTATCAACTGTGTGACTACTAAAACGAGCAAAATGATAACTTCTTTTGCTTCAAAGGATACATATGGGATTTTCCAACCAACATAAGGAGTGTTCAAATGGATAATGGTGACACCAAACACATGAACAAACAGATCAAAGGAACAAATTTAATAACAACAAAATTAGCTGAACCACCATAGACTTGATCATAAACTGCTTGTTAAAAATAATAAGTGTCAAACAAACTGTTAAAAACAAAAACTGAACTTACAGGTGGTTCCTCGAAATGAGGATGGCCCTTGGATAGGTTAACGAATGCAAGAATCGTGCAAGCGGCAATGCCTACATACGTAATCTTCTCCCACTTGGCCGCTTCGCCTGTGTATACGCAAATTTCAGATCAAAGTGCCCAAACGGAACAAATATAGGATCGACAACAGCATATTGAAATCGAAATACATGAGGAATGAAACCCTAAATCTGGGGGTTGTAAATCGTTCCTATCGTAACTTGATGTGATTATAAGAAAAACAATCAGATTTGAAGAAACATCAAATATTGAAACATGATAGTTGATCAAAGGGGATTAAATAATGAAGGTAGATAGAAAAGAAAAGAGAGAAAAATCATACGAGCTTCTTCATCAGCCGATGCGCCGGAAGAAAACGCTCTCTTAGAAGCCGGATTGGGGCGAGAGCCACCACGAAGAGCCGCCCGTAGACTGGACCTTACAATCGCCGACGCCATTTTTTCAACCTTCAACCAATTTCTGATTTTCACAAATGGAATTATTTAAAGCTTAAACAGGTATGGTCTCTCTGTCTAATAAATCTACCATGTGTATGTATGTATATATTGCTAATAAAAATATACAAGTCGTTCTATGAAAAAAAGAAACTTGTGAAGTGGTGCTTGTAAGTAAGAATAAATTATGATAGGTTTAATAATACATGGTAATAGGAATGGGTGTCATTAATTCAAATGATTAGTTTGAATCAAACCAACCACCTCAAGGTTTAATACTCACTAGGTAAACATTTTCGGGTGACCAATCACCAACACATGATTATCGGAAATAGAGTGTAATGTGATCGTGAGGCGGAGATAGTAATTTAAGCATCACCTCTGGGCATGGCTTAGGTTTATGAGTCAATCGCCTATTGCGGCGTTTTAGGTGGTGAGGATACCTCATGCTGGTTAGCGAGTTCAGTAAACTTGTTTTTGTTTGGATTGATTTGTTTTAGGTTTAAGTTTGGGCCTTGTGGTCCTGGGTTATTAGTTATGACAAACTTGGCTTCCTAGGC
Organism: Flaveria brownii; assembly: GCA_018326445.1. Lineage (NCBI taxonomy): Eukaryota > Viridiplantae > Streptophyta > Magnoliopsida > Asterales > Asteraceae > Flaveria > Flaveria brownii. The sequence continues at coordinate 7,455 of BJCN01124368.1, forward strand.
CCTAGCTACCAACATTGATATCCAAATTTGAAGTCGACCGAGGAATAGGATCAAAACTCAAAAGGGTGTATGACTTTCTTTCATTTCCAAACCGGTTTTGTGTTGGTCTACAGAAGTGAACCAAACCATTTTCCAAATGAAAAAGAATAAATTCTAACTTATGAATAGTTTAGTTAAGTTTTAATTAGATAGGGTAATAAAAAATGATCTCAAACCATTAGGTTAGATTGGTTCCTATACATGCAAGTCCATTACCCAGATCACTCCCGGTTACAAACCGATTCAAGCTCCAAAACTGATTATTAGAGATTTAAGGGAAGTTAGCAATCCGCAAGAGAAATCACTTGCACCGAGTGAGGTGATATGCAACTGACGACGTCCTTTCTCAAGTGCATATTGTCAAATTACCCACATTATATCAAAAACTTTGATTCATAGTAAAGATCTCAAATAAATATAATAGAGACGTCTGCAATTAAATGCATTCGAATACAAAGGATGCTTAAAATAGCAAGTACTAAAAACAACATACTATTGATAGTAAAGTAATAATGCTGCCACATCAGCCAGAACTTAACCCCTCAGTATTCTTCCTCATCCTCATCTTCACCCTCACCCGACTCAAGACCAACTTCTTCATAATCCTTCTCCAATGCAGCCAAATCCTCACGAGCTTCAGAGAACTCACCTTCCTCCATTCCTTCACCCACATACCAGTGAACAAAAGCCCTCTTTGCATACATGAGATCAAACTTATGATCAATGCGGGAGAACACCTCAGCAACACTTGTAGAGTTTGAAATCATGCACACTGCCCTCTGCACCTTAGCGAGATCCCCACCAGGAACAACGCTTGGTGACTGGTAGTTAATACCACATTTGAAGCCAGTTGGGCACCAGTCAACAAACTGAATGGTCCTTTTGGTCTTAATGGTTCCAACAGCTGCATTCACGTCCTTGGGTGCAACATCTCCCCTGTACATCAAACAGCAGGCCATGTACTTACCATGGCGGGGATCACACTTAGCCATCATAGACGATGGTTCAAATGCAGTGTTGGTGATCTCAGCAACTGACAGCTGTTCATGGTATGCTTTCTCGGCGGAGATAACGGGGGCGTAAGATGAAAGCATGAAGTGGATCCTTGGGTAAGGTACAAGATTTGTTTGAAACTCAGTAACATCCACATTCAAAGCTCCATCAAACCGCAGAGAGGTGGTCAGTGAAGAAATCACCTGAGAAATCAATCGGTTAAGATTGGTGTAGGTGGGGCGTTCGATATCAAGAGAACGCCTGCAGATATCATAGATAGCTTCATTGTCAAGCAACACGGAGACATCAGTATGCTCCAAGAGAGAGTGGGTGGAAAGCACGCTGTTATATGGCTCAACCACAGAGGTTGAAACCTGAGGTGAAGGGTACACAGTAAATCCCAGCTTTGACTTTTTCCCATAGTCAACCGACAATCGCTCCAACAGAAGAGAGCCAAGACCAGAACCAGTCCCTCCACCAACAGCATTGAACACCAAGAAACCCTGAAGACCGGTGCAGTTGTCAGCAAGCTTCCGGATGCGGTCAAGACACAGGTCAACGATCTCTTTTCCAACTGTAACATCACAAATTGAATCATTAATATATTGAAAGTTAACATAAATTTTAAAAAAAATGTTAGAAAGACTGATAGGGTATTTACTGGTATAGTGGCCTCGTGCAAAGTTGTTGGCAGCATCTTCTTTCCCGCTGATGAGTTGTTCAGGGTGAAAAAGTTGACGATATGTTCCAGTCCTCACTTCATCAATGACAGTGGGCTCAAGATCTACAAAAATAGCACGAGGAACATGTTTCCCGGCACCTGTTTCGCTGAAGAAAGTGTTGAAGGCGTCATCGCCTCCTCCAACAGTTTTGTCACTTGGCATCTGGCCATCAGGCTGTCAAAACACACAAAGATGTTCAAATGTAGACAAGATATCTCCAACAAAAACACTAAAAAACAAGTTAATAGAGACACATTGCAGAAATTAGACAGAATATTCATCAGAGATAAAAACGACCAAACACATGAATACACTAGCGGTCATAAGCAACCATAGTACAATACCACATCTACTACATGATGCAACCTATCTGATTAACCATAGTTCACATCTCCTTGCGACGAGGAGTAAAATAACTCATCATCAGATCCTGCAATTTACCATCAAGACACATTATGACAATTACATCAACATCAAAATCCAGAACAGCAAATGCAGACAATGAAGAAATCCACACAGCATCAAATGTTCATAGAATGTATATAAATAAGCACCACAAACCGTGGATATAAGCATCAATCATACATTATCATCAAAACGCATACAAAACAAATCACCTCGACCTCCGCAACAGCAAATGCAGGATTGCAGGCCATGAAGGAATCCACACAAACAACATCAAATGCATTTCAGATCGATATAAATCTGAACCATAAACCACAGATCTAACCATCCGAAACGCACTTAACATCACAGAATCCTAACATTCACAATATCATTCCACAAATCACTACAAAAACACGATCTCCACACAGATCTAAAAACCACCGCACAGATCAGGCAGACACATATTCAAACCGACCAAAAAAACTAACATCACGTCAAATCCAACACCGTACAGTCATAATCCACCAAATCAACACACAAAAACCTTACATCTGTTATTAAAACAAAAAAACAAAAAAACGATGAATACCTTAATCCCATGCTCGAGGCAGTAGAGTTCCCAACATGAATTTCCAACCTGAATACCGGCCTGACCGATATGAACAGAAATGCACTCCCTCATTGTCGTTAAAAATGGAGAAGGAGCAGATTTTTGTGATGGGAGATTTAGGGGTTGAATTGAGGGGGAGATATTTGAAGGGGCGTTTATGAAGACGCCTCTCAAATGGATTTGAAAATTGTGAGTGATGTCGGTTTCAGATGATAGGTGGGTTTAAATATGCAGCAGAGAACGTGGGTCTGCGATGATACGTCGGTTGCCAAAAATATGCGGTTGATTCAAATAGGGGCCTACTAAAGGGACGCCCTCCAGGATATCTGGACGCCCTGCTTACGGGCCGTAAGGCCCTTCACGGGCCGTATAGTCTGTCGCAAGTCAAATCGGTCATTCAGAAACGTAATTCAAAAACGTAACGGCCCGTGAATACGATCACGGTCGTATGGATTTACGGCCCGTGAATTTCGTCACGGCCC
>BJCN01124386.1:0-13161 GCA_018326445.1 Flaveria brownii
TTTAATTACATAAATGGTCCATTGATATTAGTAATTACATAAATGGCCCTAAAAGGTAACTTTGGTCATTTTACATTAATTTAACGAAAAAATTAACGGAAGTTAGCCTTAATACTTAAAGTCGTTACAAAATTGAAAGCACAATATCTCAACCTGTTACTATAAAAGGTTAATACCCAAACCTGGAAATTACACTAAACCACAGGGACTATTTGTGTAATTAACTCTAATAAAAATATACCTAATACTTAGAGTTAGTTCCTGTTTTGCACAGGATCCAGGCAGAAGCCGGATCGTTTTACGATCTAATGTAAACAATCATATCTTACATTTTGTGCAACCAGACTATTATATGAAAACAATATCTAAACCAATTTGGTAAATTAAATTGATTTATTTTAACAAATGTTTAGTTTTGTTGTTTGTAAAAGGTGTCTCATATTTTTGCTTTGTCTATAGAAAGTCCAAATTAATATTTATTTTGGGTCGATTTGATCAAGCACAATGATAGCTTAGATGTATAATGATTGTTTCGCACTATATGACGTGGGTTTAAATTTTAACAAAATGCAGAATTACTTAGTATATGGAAGTGAAATTAATAGTTTGTAAGAAAATGAATTAGAATCCTTCAAATTTCTTATTGAAGTAATGGAATATTTATATTTTGTTAAAATTTAGAATATATAATACATGCAGCTTTGGTTGTTGTTTGGGTTGGTTCGATAGCCCTACATGAATTAGTAGTTTTATTATCCTTCTAACTTTGTTCTTGATTTAACATGGAGACAAGGTATGTTCGTAATTCCCTTCAAAACTCGTTTAGAAATAATAACCAATTGCTAGGGCGAGCGGAGTATAACATAAGGGCTATAACGAATATCGGGTATATATATTGGATTCTTGAAATATTTTCTAATGAATGTATAGAAAAACCCTTTAAGGATTGGCCCAAGATCTTTACAAAACATATATCACATTTCATCTAACATAGATATACAGATATGCACATTCATATATATATTATATATCATACTTGAACACGTACGCTATCCCTATCCACCGATCATATGTTGCTAGACAAATACTTTTTACAACCTTACCAGTGTTAGTATAAGAAACACATAATGATAAATCGTATTATCACCACGTTTAAACATTTAACATTTAATCCTAGACGACACCCTCTCTCCTTCACGTTAAGCGACATTCCTCCCGACCTTACGCCGGAGAAGTTATTATACTTATATTTCAATTAAACAATATAAAAGTAGAGTCCATTATTGCTCCATTTCCGGCGACAATTACAATTATAAAATGAAAGTCGGCCCCCCCATCAGTCACTAAACTCTTACAACTTTTCATAAAGCAAATTACTCCAGTACCTCTAGAATATATATATATTATGTATATACAAAATCTCTGGTCAAAATTCAAAAGAGATTGAAATGAGATGAAATGATGGAAGGTGCAGAAGAAGAACTGGAACGAAGAAGCAAGTTCTTGAGCAGTTTAATCGCCAAAAAGAAAGCAGCTGATCAGCAACAAAAGCAAGTAATCAATCATCATAACAACAACAACAATAATAATAATAATAATATTAGTATAAGAGTGAGAGCTTCAGATATGGCGATTGGTATGCAGAATAATGCATTCAAGTGTTCAACAGATTATCTTCACTCAATTCCTTCTAAAAATGGAAGTCAAAGTCAAGTGAAGAAGATTGATAGCAAACGCCTTGCTCTTGCCCTCAAGAAGGTATGTATCATTGTATAGTGTTCTTTTCTTCTTCACCTAACACCTCCAATGGCTAATGTCTTCATTTTTATTACAAAAGATGTTTACGACTTACATTTCTACTTAATTACAAGTTACATGTTAAGGGTAATTATAACTAGTATTACTATATTATTCTTAGAGTGCATGTAACAAGAGTTTGAAGTGTTTTACATTTTTCTTTAAATTAAACTATTATGAACATCTATAAAAGTTAATTATATACACACATAAAAAAGTAATTAAATAATAAATAAATGAATAAATATCGAGCTAAACTTGAGCCAAGTTGGTAAAATTACTCTCAGAAGCTCAAGCTAGCTCGTTTAGGTCAAAGTGTCAAATAAGCTTTAAGATTAGCCGATAAGTCGAGCTTGGGTTTGACTTTACACCCATGTTTGTAACACTAAACTGTAAATCCTAAATCGCGTCTTAGAAGATATGGATTTATGACGAAATGTATAGATGTTATATATTTCGGAGTTTTTGATTCATGCATCGTGTAAAAGGTAAACGGTCATTTACAAGGTAAACTGTAAAAGTCTGAAAAAAAGTAAACTACAGTTTACAAAAAGATAAACGGTCGTTTACTCTGTAAACTATACTTTACATTGCCTGTAAACTATACTTTACATTGCCTGTAAACTATACTTTACATTGCCTGTAAACGACAGTTTACAGATCCATAAACTGCATTTTAAAAGAAGATTGTCTATTAAACATATAACCCTATATTTATTAGTTTCTTTAGGTTAACGATTTATGAAATTATCCCTAAAGTATGTAAATTTACTTTGAAACACAAAAGTCTCACTATAGGGTCACTAAAAACCATTCTGATGGTAATATTTATACATCTAATCAAACGTTTAAGGATATAAATACCGCAAGACATAAATATAAATATTTTACAGGATGCATTCTAAAAATAAATAATTAAATAAACTTATAAATATTGTAATCCACTTGCACGAATGGATTAAGTTTTTTCGACTTTTGATGAACCTTCACGTCCAAGGATCTAAAAATAAACAGAAAAATCCAAGGAAAATGGTCAAATTTGTTTGTACAGTGTCAGACTTGGAGTAACGTAGTTGTCTTAGAAATTTGTTTAAATAAATAAAAACAAAGATAATAATTAACATTTTTTTAATTTAACATTATGGTTTCATGATAATATGATATTGTTGTGTTGTTTACAGAAATTCGATTGTTTGTATGGACCGGCTTGGCATTGTATCGTGGGGACTAGCTTTGGATCGTATGTCACACATTCTTCCGGTTGTTTCTTGTATTTTTCGATCGACAAAGTTCATGTTCTTCTCTTCAAGACCACCGTTGACCCGATAAACATCCAACATTAACCAACTCTCCTCACTCTAGTTCGACATATATTAGCTAGTTTATGTAACAATGGTTGTACGATATGTTGTAGTTTCCTTGTGTTCTTGGAGTCTAACTTGAGGTCTTGTGTTAATTAATGGAGTAAATCTTTTGGGGTAATTGTTAAGATTGTAATTGACTAACTGTTAAGGATAGATGTTAATCTAAAGTTAAATATGGATCACAACGAACTAAAATTGACTAATTAACACATTGACTTGACTAAAATTGACTTGGAGACTATCATTTGTCTTTAGCTTTAACTATGGTGGCTGAAATATCAATAAATATCACGGGTCCTATTTTTGGGTTGAAGAGTCATGCCTAACCACAAGCTAGAAAGTTTAAACGAATCTAAAATCCATGTCATGCACATGAACTTAAACACACACATCCTATCAATTTATTTTTAATTTTCTTTCTCATAAATGCCCAGATAGTTTTAGTCATATTTGTGTATGTATGTGTTGAAATAATTTTTAAAAAATAAATAAATAAATAAATAAAAATAGGTTAAAAGAGTCAACCGAAAACAACACGAATCTGTTTTACTAAATCTAAACCATTTGTTGTGTTTTCGAGTGGTTCCACTAATTCAAGACCCTATCAATAAATACTCATATATAGGACCAAAACTCCAATCAATAGAAAGCTAAACTAATAGCAAACAATATCAAATCAAATCGTGGCACTATCACAAGAAAACCACACACCAAAGTAACAACGCTTGAACAACGTCGGAAAATGAAACTGAATTACATAACGATAAGCTGTCAGATGCAGTCGAGTTTGTAGATGGAATCATCGACGTACCATTAGTTAATGTGTCGTTACTCCCTCCGCTACATCAAAATAAACATAATATTTTATCTATTAGTAATCAACCAAGTAATCAAGTTTCGTGACTGTTTTAATAACATTTTTATGAACCAATATTAAAGCTCGAGTGGTTTTATTTATAGTTTAAACTGTAACATCATAAGAAATATATTTTTACCTTCCTAGAAACATACAAGCACCACGACCTGCACAAATTTGCAACAACTTGTCAGCGAATCGTATTTTGGTATACGCAACGTACAATCATACAAGCATAACGTACAAGTAACCGACTTACTCGGGTCGGTAGTACTGACGGTAGCCACCCCATTGAAATCACAAGTCCCATTAGCCATACCCATCTGATGATAATACACATTAAACGCGTAACTCGCATGAGCCACGATCGTATCGGGCTCGTAACACGGCCCACCCTGAACCATAACCGAACAGTTAACCCTCCCCGCCCCGCAGGCCCAATCCAACGCGGCCTGCAACATTTTCACATCAGCATCATCTTTCGCCACACAATATGTCGCGCCACCAGTATCATTTGCCAATACGGGCCCCGAGCCCGTCAACTGCAACACGTAAACCGGCCTCCCATCGGGGAAAAACAAGCCCCACTTCCCCGCGGATCCCGTCTTTAAATCTTCGTTATAAAGCTCGTAAATATAAGTACTCGTCGCGACACCGGGATGCTTCGGGGTCCCGGTGTTGCTAATAACATGTTTGATCAAGTTACTGTTGTATGTATTCGCGTTGTCCACGGTGGCATCCGGCTCCGACGAGTCTCCGGCCGACGGCCAGCCGGATTCCGTCACGACAATCGGAATGTTGGTGAAGTTTAGATACAACATCGCGAAGTAAGCGGCGTCAACGACGGCGTCGAAGACGTTGGTGTAGTGCAAAAGGGTGTTCCGATCGACGGCTTCTTTCTCCGGCGAGAGTGGTCGGAAAAGGGCGTAATCTAACGGAATTGCACCGTTGGATTGAACGTAATCGTTGTACGGATAGACGTTGAGCATGAGGTAAGATTCAGTTGAGCGGAGAAAGTCCAGCAACGGGATGATCACGGGCTCTAAAGTCTTGTTGAAGAAGGCTTGTGACGGTGGGAAGGAGTCGAGGATGATGGCGGAGGAGTGGGCGGTGGAGACTTTGATTCGGGAGTCAAGTCCGGCGGAGAGGAGGGCGGAGTGGATGTTTTTTAAGGCGGATGTTAAGACGGAGGCGGCGTAGGGGGTGGTGGTGAGGACTTCGTTGCCGACGGAGATGGCGGAGATGTTGGTGGCGGAGGCGTAAGGGAGGATGTTGCGGGAGACCCAATTGGTGGCGGTGGTGGCGGATTGGGCGACGGCGAGGAGGTGCTGGTTGGGGACGGTGACGGTGACGTGGATTCCGGTGCCGGCGAGGGCGAAGAGCATGGACTGATCGGCGTCGTAGAGGCGGACGTGGCGGATTTGCTGAGATTTGAGGAGGACGACGGTTTGGGTAGGGTTTGGCATGTCCGACACGGCGGTGCCGATGTTCACTCCGACGAAAGCATCTGCCAAGACAACATAGAAAGTGTAGGGACTCAAGTTTCACATTAGCGGTAGTTGAGGGTTAAGAATACAATATTTTGCAAGTAGTCGTAACTTAATGTAAAACTAAAAGATTATCAAATGAAAACCAAAAAAATGTATTTAACTAAACTTCAACTTCGTTTGTTAAAATCATTATATATTTTGTAATCTGATACCCCCGAGGAACGAAGATGATGACGAAACGAGTTACATATATAGAATTCATAGTTGTACACATGGTAACATGCACTTATATATAAATAATCATTGGTTTTTACGATTTCAATTATAACATGGATTTCAAGAGATATCTCCCATATGCAACTAAGGTTAAAATTGATAAAGTTGGAGTTGAATATGTTTGTTTTAATAACTTTGGTCTCGTACTTGATTGTAAAAATCTCTATTATAAAACCGTCTCATATCGCTACCGGTCCATTACTCGTAACGAATGTTTCGGGTTTTATGTTTTCATATCTTGTTCGGATACTTTGTTGTGTCTAGATTGGATATAAATAAAAAAAAATATGTATTCATGATTTATTTACAAGTAAACCTATCAATATTATTGTTGCTGCATAGAAAAGGTAGATACCATTAATGGTCCAAAATTATTACAAAGACTATACAATGGTCCAAAATCTTTAAGACATCATAAATTGTAAGGACATTTTGAACAAAACAACACAATAGACAATGCAAATATAATGGTGCATACCCTTCCAAAATTTGATGCCATATATTACCATGCAAAGATAATGACAAGGATACCCTCTAAAGAATTATAAAGTATTTTGTACAAGAGAATAAAGGGAAAGGTAAAAACCTTTTTGACTCAATTGTCATGTGAAAAAATGGTTAAAACTTAAAAGTGTACAAGATGAAAGTGTCTTTGAAGAATTAAATAGTTTAAAAGATACAAAAAGAAGTGAACTTTATGATCAAATAATTGAGAAAGACCGAATGAAACAAGTAAAAGCAGAAACTCATGTGAGTATTAGGGTAGAGAATTGACCTTGGTCAGCAGAAGCAATCAAAGGAAGAAGTAGAAGGATGAAGATATTGATCACCATTTGTAATCTTGATCAACCTCAAATCTTCAAAGAACTATAATGGAAACTCTACATGAAGTACCTATTAAGGATTTCAGATACTGACAGCAATTTGTAATCTTTTATTTCACCCAAATCTTTGACAATTTTGAAGCTAAGTGATGGAAGATGTAGTGAGAGAAGTAGTCTAGAGAGAGAAATTGAGAGTCTTTTAGTGTCAATTGTGATCTTGATATGGAGGAATTTAAACATCCGTTTAAACTTGACTTCAAGAAGCTAAAGTTTTGAAGGGTATGACTTATGAGGCTGAGGATGCTGTTGAAGGAAGAGATGAGCTTTTAGATTCCAGAACTACAAGAGAATCCTTCAAGTAATTTAGTTTTTCAAAACAACCCCTTTGTAAATTAGCACACATGACACACCTCTCAAAAGTATTGTATGTACCAAGTTTAGACATCTTCAATTCCCATGGAGCGCGCCCGTGGACCGATATGGAAGAAATAGAAAGGGATGAGAGGCACTTGAGAGAAAGAGGGAGATCTAAAAATACATCTATAGACCATGAGAGGCACCAACATCAAAACTACCTTTAAAAAGGGCGTACCCGGTGCATGAAGCTCCCGCTTTGCGCAGGGTCCGGGGAGGGGCCGGATCGCGAAGCGATCTGATATACGCAACCTTTCCTTGCACAATTTTGTGCAAGAGGCTGTTTCCACGGCTAGAATCCATGACCTCAAGGTCACAAAGCAGCAACCTTAGTCAGATAACACAATGTAAGTTATTAATCCCCCATATGAATCAAGATGTTAAATGCATGTGAGAAAAGATTTTTAGAAGATTTTTGAGGATGTGCTTGTTTAAGGGGGGTGATATGTCAAACTACATTTTTATAAGGTAGTAAGTTGTGATAAATGTAGATATGAATGGCGTATTTAAAATTTAGATCCTACTGTGGAAGACAAGAGTGGAAGCCAGTATCGTATGTGTGTCAGTGTATTTACTTATGGTGTGTCTGTGTCAAAGATTGTGATCCGTAAAAGTTTCACAGGATTCAAACAGGAATTTCATAAATTATCCCTAACTACTAAAATGCAGCCCGCGCGATATGGCAGGACATTATGATTTACTCTTTTAATGCACGGTGTCGCGTATTTGATCGGTCCGTATCCCCAATGATAGCAGCAGATATTCTCACTTCCAAAATCCTATAGAACATAAAAGATTGCAAAAATTTTAAAATCATCTGAGATTTATGAACGCTTCAACTGCAACAAATCTTCTAACAAACACAACCAAATCCTAACTCCTTTGAGGTTTATAATCATACAAACACCAAGTACAACTTCCATTATGCACATTTTCTGCTGTCCAAACAACGAATGTCATCTGAGCAAATCAAAGCAGCTGCCAGTCATCTTGTGTGGAGCCTTCAGCATCATCAGCTGCATCAAAGGGATCAGCTTCATGAGTCCTGCTGGTGCTGGTTGGTGAATCGCGGGCCTGAGTTATTGTGAATAATGGAGCACCGTTTGATTCTGCGGCTAGCTCAGATGCCCGTGAACAAAAATCATCAAAATCATCTACACACCATAACAGAGAAAGGTCAAAATGGTCAAAGGCTCAGCTTAATTTCGACCCAAAATCAAACTTTTAAACATTGGAAAACTCAACATAGTCAAATCTTACCATCATTTTAGAGCGATAACTGTTCAGATAATTCTAAAGGTTTCGATTGTTTTAGGTTTTTTCAGTACCTCACACAAAATTAGTTCAAAACTGGTGATCTTTATCTTTATTAAACCCTTAAAAAATGATCAGATTTGTAACATGTGTACCTTTGTCTCGGCAGTAAAATCCTATGGCCAGAGATGGGTCAATGGATTCGAGAGGAATCTGCCGTATAACACTGCCATTATGAATTTATGAAAGGTTAAAATAACAGATAAAAGGGTTAAATTATGAAAAAAATGGCATATTCATAGAATTATAATAGTATTCAAGCCTGCTTAAAAAATAGAAGTAATCAAGTACATACTTGCAGTGATATGATGAAGTATCAGCCTCCAGATTATCCTTGCTGATGTTAACTGTCTGAAGATATTACAAAAACAGTAATTTGACAAACTAAACTGAGTTCTTTTCAAAACAAAGAAAAACAGCACCTCTATTTTGAGGCAATGCTATATGATTTTTATAACTTTAAACGGCAAAAGCACATCAAGCTATCTTTTCTATAACTTCAACAGCCCATGTTACAATTGATTATCTGATTCCTAATTACTCGATATCCGATAATCACTTAAAAAAGGGAAATCCAAACACTCCCTAAATCCATATGGCCCTAATAAAGCTGCCAATAGAAGAAACAATAGACCAAGAAAAGTGGGGAACATGCCGTATAAAGGGCTCTATGTAGCCCTTCCATCCTTAACCATAATCTTTAAAACTGATTTATGATGTGGGATTGAGATTTCCACCTAGAGTATGGCTCTAACACATTAAAATATATATGTAAAACAAAATTATCTTTCTAGCTACTTACATGCAGAAATGTAACATACAAACAAATCCTAAAATGAACATTACCTGTTGAACTTCATGGGGATCAAGATAAAAAACTTTATCATCTTGCACACCAATAAGGTATGTTGAAGCACCAGGCCTACCACCCAATATGCCGAGGCTCTGGGGAAAGGTAAATGTGGCAGCCAGCAAAGGTAGATATCTGGAGTGTATAAAAAGTCAAAAGGGAATATTAAAGTCAGGTCAACGATCAAGAAAAACTCATATAAACAGGTTAGTATATGATATCATATGAGTATAAATCCTCATATTATCATATAGATACCAATCATACCATTAACTTCTAAGATAATAATGTTATGTACCTAGGGTTTACTTTGTCAAGACCTAGAACCAAAGGAACCAGCAAGAGGAGAGGTGCCCAGTCAACTTGGTTTCTTGAAAACTCGGAACAAATTCTTGAGGCATCTTCAATACAAAGAACTGGTGCACCACCACGTTCCCCATCTTCATCCCCCGAAACAATATAAATGGCCATTGGAAACAACTTCTCTTCAAGTTCATTGTTCCCAATATTGCGACGTGCAAGTGTCTCCCAGGTGCGACACATGGCGTATGGGCCCACCCATGATCCTGGAGCAAGTGCATAACTCTCTCCAGCTTTGAGAAGATTGTGAATGGAGAAAAGTGAATCCTCGGAATCACCGAACATGTGTAGTATCTCGATATAATCCCGATCAAATGGCTGCATCAGTAGCAAGTAAAAATGAGCATGAATGAGAAATCCGATGATTTATATATATATGTGCATCCACAAGCCTCGAAAAATAAATGGAATACCAGTTACTCAGATATAGCACACCTGGTTCAATGGTTTTCTCCAAGGTCTGCCTAGCCGATGAACTAGCAATGCCTGTCCACATTAACAAATTTAGAAACATGGACCGGTTTTTCACAAGAGTCGAAATAAAAGCAACACCTGAGCAACTAGCATCTGACTACTTCGAAGCATGCAACCCCAATTTACATCACTGGTATACTTTGACTCGCCAATAGACACAAAACCTGAATGTAATAACTTATCATCTAACCTCAAGTACCATAATAAATTTCAATGTTAAAGAAAACACCAAGACAGGGGAAAGGAAACCTTTACGGTATGTCATCAAAATTCGTGAAGAAAAATCTTCAGAAAATGTAGCATATCCGCTGCTATGAAGTGGTTCTTGAGATGGATCTTCCAAACAAATTTTATAGCAAACCCCTAGAAGCCATATATCACTTATTGAGTTAGAAATGTTACTCTTGTACCCCAAAACACGCTCCTGAATTCTCCTCATTGAACCACCATTCAAAACTCTCTTCACAGCTGAAGTCCAACCATGCTTTCCAGTACTAGTTTCTTGATTCTTCTTCTGGAAAACCTTAGACTCCTTGTGGGTATCTAAAACTGCAAAGGCAGATACCAAGAATGCTGACCACAATGAAGACTTTGGGGATTTGCGGTTGCTTTGCCCTGTCTCAGAACAGATGGAACCACAAATTCTATTTGGAGAATCAGTTGAATTAGTATCAGTCTTATCAGGTATATTCTTCATTACCTAACCATTAGCTGCACCAAAATAATTAAAGAAAATCTTGAATTTGGCAAGTGCTAATTGGAAACAAAGAAATAAATGGAAACATGTGGAAGTAAATAAGTGTAAAGTTACAATCTAAAATTTCAATAAAAATATCATTAGAGGTTAAAGTTGCCATTTATATAGTGGAGGGAATATATGTGCAATAAGAAAAGCCCACAATCCCACATTGACATTTCCAACTTGACAACTGTTTAACCAAATAAGGAAACAAAAGTAGATCATGATAGGTAGAAGCGGTGTAAGAAGAAGGTAATGAATAAACGAAGCAAGCACGTCTACTTTCAAAGAAATCTAAAAACATAACATAACATACATTTTCTTCATAATTTTAAGTTCCTTATATATTTCAGAAATCAACTCCTCATATTCCCAAAATTACAGTTGACCCATGCTGAAATAGCTATTTATATAAATCAAGAGTGAAACTTAAGTGCAAAGAGAGCAAAAGAAAGGGAATGTTAAATAATCCAAGCATCTCAAAGTTTACACAAAAGCCATTATGACCTTTGAGATGTATAAGGCCCTATTCCAATACAAAAGTACTTTTTCTCAATGCATGCTTCTCATCTGTATGGTAGTCCCTTATTAAGAAAGGAATTCTTCATGCAAGAACAAAAGCATACTTTCAAATGAAAAGCCGATCATAACTTCTATTCAGCAAGCCTTGTGGGTTCTAATGATCTAAATTAGTAGCAAGAAAGCTGTTCTAAGTATATGGCCATCGCAATCAGCATTTCACATTTTAGCATATCTATAGGCCAGATGTTGGAATCAAGGTTTCAGTTTCTATATAGCTCTAACCAGTAACCCTAATTAAGTAAGTCTAGGTTTCAATAACAAATTTGGTACAAAAAAGATATCATAAAAGTTGCACATCCAAAGACCTTAAAGTCTTTAAGCAAATCTTATACTTACAGAACCCCCAATTTCACATATTCCAAAACAGGACAGTAGATTAATGCACTTGTCCTTTTAGAAAAGTGTCAATAACATGTTAGAAAGATCACAGTGTTAACATGATTCATTCAACACAATCATAACGCTGAGTCATCCCTGGTATGCAAGTTTTTCACTGCAACTTGTTCCTTTTGGTGTTTACGTCATTTATGCAATGTTATGATTTCTTATATATTTTGTTTGGGTGGGTGGGGAGGGGGGATGATTATAAACATTTTGAAAATTTGTGGAATTTATAACAAAAAGACTATGAGAAACCTACAAGTCAAGAAATCCATCAATACCCCATATTCAACTCGAGTAATCTATCAAATACATTCTCAAATCATGATGCTACTGTCATGATTTCAGATGTGCACCTGGGGTAAAATATGAATGAAATGAGGGCAGTAGAAAGTGAAGAAACCTAAACCTGATTCCTGAAGGATAATAGAATAAAATTGGAGGAAGAATCCGATGTGTGCCTAGTAAGAGCTGCCCTACGTAATCGTTACTTTTACTTGCTAACTTAAATCAGCCCAATTGAGGTCAAAATTCCTAAATGTATAACAGATGTTTTAAAACCTAATTCTAGGAAGAAATAGTAACAATAACAGCTCAAATTGGCACAACAACATTCTATGAGATGGGCAGATGGCTAATGAGCATTTTAACTAAACCTAGCTAAAATTCATTTAATTTCTGCTAACATTCACCAAACGTGTTCACCTAGGAAACAAATCATAATCATACACAACAACAACCAGAAAAATATACACAGATCATACGCACATACATCGATAAACCGAGAACAATAACTACAAAATCAAATATGCAGACAACCAAACGCCTAAAACACAAGAAGCAAAAACTCTGAATCATATTCAAAGACATGATTAACTTACCGATTGGGACAGAACTTCAAATCACATCAATCAGAAAGTAAAATTATATCATTGAGGTCCTGACAAACTCGAACAATCGATCTGTGCAACAACGAATTTTAAGTAACAATCGAAGAAAGAAAAGCTTAATTGCGAGAGAATTGAAGGTTGTTTAAGTAGATTTGGAACCCTAATTATACGTAGATCACCATTGTTGTTGTATCTACAATCAATCAAACAAGAGAAGAAAGGTTTTAACGCTTACGCTAAATTTGACATCAATCACCACCTGCACATGCTGCGCGTGATAACGACGTTCTCGAGTTTTAACTCCTACGCTACCGAATTAATTCTTTCTTTTAATATAATTATAAGTTTATGTAATTTTTATCACTAATAATATCATTAGACATAGACGATAGCCAATTCATATTAACTAGTGTGTGACCAGCACGCGCGTTACGTGAATTTAGTTTCCGTCTTTTTCGCAGATCCGCGTTAGGTTGTTTTTCGACCTGCGCTTTGCGGTGGAGTTCGAAGATGTTTCCATTCTAATGTTGGGCTCAGAGTGTCAACGGCG
>BJCN01124392.1:0-11434 GCA_018326445.1 Flaveria brownii
ACAATCGTCTTAATGGATCAAGGGATTCATATAGTATTAGCTAACAAAGGAAGCACATTTGACATTAAATAGGAGCACTATTTTGTAAAGCTAGAAAGGGAGGTGTGGATACGACTTGTCCCTTCTACTTCACTACTAGTTGTTTTTTGTGGGGAGGTGGTGCACCCATTGGGACAAATAATGTTGTTAATTACGTGATGTGATTCTTGACCATTTGAACAAATGAGGATACTTTGGTCATTAAAGAAAGCTCCCTCATAATGATATCTTGGGACATCTTGAATATGTGCATAGGGTGGGGTCATATCCACTCTTTTTCATCTATCAAATTTCCAACTCTAGCTAAGGTGGGCACTATTTATACCGTGAGGTGGTGCAAAGAAATATCACCATAAACTAAAACCCAAATAGTAGGCCTAAAGGACTTGGATTTAAACTAAAGGTTTCAAGAACAACCAATCAATTTTACAAAAATATTGTCATCACTCACAGGGCAAGCTTAGGCTTTCATATGTACAATGATGTGTTCGCCTAACAAGTAGAAAACATTATAAAGGGTAGCGATTTGTTAGAACAAAAGCTTAAAACTTATATGTCAAAAAACCACAACACGAGGCTAGCTAGAAGGAGGCAAAGTTATGGCAGATAATAAAGGTAGGTGCATGCAGGGAAGTGAGATACCAAACATGGATCACCAATCCAGTAATGGTGAAAACAAATGATAGTGTAAGGCGCACGTGCATTGATTTTAAGAATTTCAATGATATATACATACAAGATTGCTACGTATAACTTGAGAATGAAAATAGATTTAATGGTGGATTCATTAGCCCCTTTCTAGTTAAAAAGATTCTTGGATATGCATAAATGCATTTTAAACTCACGAACATGGGGAACCCTATTAAAGGGTATTCAAAAAATCTTTCAAAAGGTAGTTATGATCATCTTGGAGGTCATTGTGGATGATGCATGTATCCACTACCGAGGTAACATGGAAAGAGTAAAGGGGTTCTACCACCCAAACACATCGAAAGCAGCTCCCGTAAGCTAGTGGCTTGATATAGGAATCGTCATCTAGCCATTTGCACTCTAGTTATTTGGAACCCATCACTCTTGCCCTAATTAAAATCATTCTAGATATGATGAAACCATTTATTCTCCATATACATACTACTTCCTTTGATAAAGGCGATGCGTATGCCTTTAGGATCGAAAAGACTAAGATGGTAAGCATGTAAAAATATCTCGCTTGATAGATTGTTAAATTCAATCTCTCTATGGCTTCACTTTCACACTCTCCCGCTTCTTATTCTACATAAATACTTACTCTTGAAGTGAATATTGGTCTTAGATAGAATCTATTAGCATTAATTGTTTGACCATGTGTGATAAACATGGAAAATCAAAGTTCTGACCCTTTCAACTAGTCATTTGAAACTTTAGTTTATGTTTATTATGTAATATTACTAGCAGTATTCTAGGGGTAATTTATTTACTATCGTAAAGTCTGAGCTGATATGTTAGGAACACATAGTTTAGAACCTATTGATTAGATTTATGTTAGAAGAGATGTGATGATTCATCAAGCAATGCATAAATTTCTCAAGTCCCTATAAACTATGAGTTAATGTAAACTTTTAAGTGTGTTGTTCGAATAATATAATAAACTTTCATTTCTTGTTTTCTTCCCTAAAATTACATTTTTGTTTCATGGGGTGATTTAGTGGTTTCCTAGGACCAAAAGCAGTATAAATATCAAATCTCATATGAAGACTATGATCATTGTTTCAATCATTAATCAAGAACCAAAAGCAACACATGATATATGATCGTAAGAAAGGAAGGAAGTATCAAATTCAATTCAGAAGAAATCAAAGAAGCGAGTGTTTTATTAATTCACGCCAAAAATTAGGATACTCAATTGAATATTGTTCAAACGCGTGTGTCATCACCAAAGGGATTCATTTAGAGACTCTTGTTTTTCAAATTGAATTGTTGTGTGATGATAACTTGTTGGGAACAGTAACAAATTGACGGACTAAATGTATTGCCTGTCCATCACAATAAATAAATATCATATAGAGAGAGTTTTAGAATCGGTCACAAAAAAATATTGTTATGGGTTCTTGTTGTTGTTTGCGAATCGTAAACAAGAAGACAAAGAGCGTTGCTTTTTTTCTCAGAATCCCTAAAGACATAAAAGAACCAAATCTAAGTTGTTCTTGTTATTTGTAATAAAAAATTTAGTAGGTCGTAACTTTGGTTATTGCCATTCAGGAATACTTATAAGAAACCCAAGCAAGTCAAACCAAGCCACCTAGTTAGTGTAACGCCCGGGAATGTCAAAGCGAGCAATTTAGTAATAATGGTTGAGTTCGGGTTAGGTAAAAAGAGAGAAAAAAGATTATGGGTCAAATTACCTTATGGGCTTAGGGTTTGATGGGTTTAAGGCCATACCACCCATTAAACACCCATTATCAGCCACCTTCTCCATTTCTTGTAATCCAAGTCACTAACAACTTAGAGAGAAAAAGTAGAGAGAGAAAACGAAGAAAACTTAAAGATTTGGAGTTTTGTGATTGAAGGATTGAAGAACTAGTGTTTCAGCATTAAAACAACAAAAGAGAGCAAGAAATCCGGGTAAAAATCACCATCTAAACATCTCTGTAGATCTAGGTTTGATTCTTGAGTTTTGAGTTTTTAGGGTTTTGAGAAAGATTCAAAAACAAGATCACATTTTTACGTATAAAATGGCGTAAAAAGCTTAGATCTAACCTTAGAAATGATAAAACAAAGATTTGAACATAAAAAGTATAGATTTTGGTTGAAAAATGAAGACTTTTAATGAAAAACGAGATGAAAAACTCGTCCAGCGAAACTGCAGTTTCATCATGCGAAACTACGTGAGAAAGTAACTACGAAACTATACTTTCGCTGGTCAATTACAACGAAAGGCAGAGATATCATGCGAAATTGCGAGAGAAACTAGTTGTATTGCAAAGAGAATGATAGATTCGTATGGTGATTTCCATGCATATTGTACGACTTATTGACCTGAATTCATCTTAGGTTGATAGTAATCAACTCATCAGGTGAGTTCTAGATCCCCTACTTCATACATGTTCTTAACGTTCTGGGGCGGTATGCGCACTAGATGACTGGTTCTTTTAAAGCAAAGTTTTATACACTATCTTATATGGGAAATGGGATTTTCTAATGAATTTATATCGTGCTTTTCTTATTGTGATATGACCTTGGAATGATGTATGTCTTGCAATATGATGTCTGATATTATGTATAACATAAAGATAAAAGTGATGTAGCGCACGGAACGAAATCGAAGTACTATCACGTTGATTCTATGAATACCCGTGAAGTTCTTCCCCAACCCCCAAATTCGACCCAAAAGTCACGAATTTGAAAAGACTGATAGTTAATTCTTAATAATTTCTTCTGTCCTCTCACATTATCTTAAATAAACAAAACAAAAATTCGGATGGTCCTAAAACAAACAACCTTAGGCCAAACAAAGGCCCAACACAAAACCAGAAAACTAGAAAAAACATAAAAGTGGCCCAAAAACCCATTTAGAGGCCTTATTTAGGAAAATTAACTGGATAACCCGCCTACGGCCCGTTACCATAACGTAGCCCTCATTTTCACGGTCGTTTTGACTGGTAGCACGTTAGAAATGGAGACTCATAGCCCAGGTTAGGTCCGTTTTTGTGCAGCGCAGTCTTGGGCCTCCAAAAAGACTAAGGCAGGGTCTTCAAAATTTGAGCCCGCATCAAAAAGTGATACCTAAAGAAATGTTCTTGGGCTCATAACGTGTACCTTTGTAAAGTAAGTCTTGTAAGCAAATGGTAGAGGAGGGTTGCATTTGTTTCGCACTCATGACAGTAAGGCCTAGATTGGCATGTCATTAAAGTAAAGGCCCGGACATGCATGTTAGTAAGGCCTGGATTGGCATGACAATGATGGCATGTATGGGTACGACAGTAAGGCCTGGATTGGCATTCAGGAAACTTTTTTGTGTCCATCACAGGCATCGATAGTGACTGGGAATTGACGGATAATGAAGAGACATGGATATTAAATAAATGAAAGTGTTGACGATAAATCGATGGTCTGTGTGTATTAATGTTCGGATATGTGATTATTACTTTCAAATGATAAATATATATCTTACTAAAAAGTTATTTGATAAGTAAACCTAGAATTCATTCGGCGAAACTAACTTTTGTATGCATATTAGTTGCAGTGAACTGTTGGACTTAAGTGAATGTGGGCATGGATTCTAGAAGCTACTTAGTATCTGAAGGCTCGCATCCCGGAGTGAGAAGATTATTAAGAAGACCTTTTTAAAGACTATTTGATGTTTTAAAGACAATGTTAACATTTTATTAGAATTATGTCGTAATGGATTGAAACTTAATGTATTTTTTCGCTGCAAATGTTTATCTAAATGAATATTTTAAATCTATGTTTTGCTATGAATGACCAACTGTGAGATTTCCTGAAATTAGGGCTTTACAGTTAATGTTGAAGAATGTAGTGATTGTGGTTCTAGGCTTGAGGGCGGCAAGAGGAGGACCACAATGGTTGTAGCATTAAAGATCGATGATGGTTCATACGTAAGGATCAGGTTTGTGGTTTTCAATCATAGAGTCATTTACTTTAAAAAAAACTTAAATTAATTCATATATTGACAAAGTCTGGCACTTTATTGGATCATAATCAAATTCGAGTTTTTTTGAGGATGCATTTATGATGTAGGAAGAAGCAAAAGATAATTAGTTGAACCTATTGATTTATCAATAATACCAGGAACAACTCTTTTAACTATCGTTAATTCTCGAATGACTCACTAACACACACTGTGATAGAGAGAAAAAAATAATTTTAATAAACTTTAAAGTTAATTTTCTCTCGATGATTACATGAATATAAAAAGCAAATCAAAACTCGAATGGGCACAAAACATAAAAGTGCCAACAACTTGGCAAAAAATAAAGTCCAACAAAGCTAGAAATAAGACAAAAAGTGGAAAAAACTCATAAAATAAGCGGTTTTTGGGCCGAACCGATGACCCAAACCGCCTATGGCGTTTGTGAAAATGTGCTCCTCGGTCTAGGGTCGCAGGCCTAAAACGAAGAATTATAGCACAAGTTATGGTCATTTTAGTGAAGTCCATTTGGACAAGCGATATTGGGCCTCCAAAAACGAGATAGTTTGCTCCTCCACACTTGGGCCCACACTAATTTGTGATTCGGGTAGAGTGGTAATTAGTGTCATACTAATCATGGGCCATGAAGGGATCACAATTGATCTTGGAATCTTGTTTTTGGTTGTAAAGGTGATTTGAAGGTTGTTTCCGGTAATCATCATTTGATCTCATCCATTTAATGTTAATGAATGTTTTTTCACATGTAAGAAGAGCATGGAACAAAGTACAACATAAACAAGAGTCAGACTTGGTTCAACAAATAGGTGCGTGACTGTTAGCATTAATTGTTCACCAGGTTAGAGAGTTTAGTTTATGTTTATTATGCATTTTTAAAGAGTCTTGTGATTCGTTGTGTAATATTATAAAGTGTGAACTGATGTATTAGGAAAACATACTTTAGAACATGTCGAGTAGATTAGGGCTAGAGGAGAAGCGATGAGTGAGTCTCTCAAGACCATATATCTTTTGAATCTATGTAAACATTTAAGTGTGTTGTTCGATTTATATATTAAAGTTACATTCCAAGCTTATTCTCTTACAATTTCTTTCTTGTTTGATGACATTGATTAAATGATCTCCTAGACCAAAAGAAAATCTCTAAAGTTATATTCCTTGCATTATGTTCATCGTAGATCCTTGCTAATCAACCCATGGATCAAGCCCTGGATCACCTATTGATGTGTAGTCACTTGTGTGATCCTTGCTAATCAACCCATGGAGCAAGCCCAGGATCAACTCACTAATTCCTTTCATTACTATGATTACACTCATATACTATTTAGCAAGCTAAAACTTCATGACTTTCGTTAATTTAACTTGTCATAAATCAATAAGTTCATGTTAATGGCCATAGATTGTAGTTCCTTGGGTGATCAACTCAGTTATAAATAAGATACACTCATTTTACTAAATTTGGGAAACCCGTAAAGACGAAATGCTTGCAAGCATATTGTGTTCTCACTTTCGTCTTCCAAAGATTAATGTGAATAAATCCTTATGGTAGTTCATCTTTATGCTTGAAATAACTATAAATTTATATGTCACGAACCTGGGTAGAGGTAGCTCTTAATGCGCTTGCTGACAAGATTTCCCCTGTAAGTCTCTTCCTTCTCAATACCCTGAATCGTATATGTATCATCGAAGTTGTAATTGTTTGTTAGCACACCTTTAAAAAGAAAATGAACGTTAGTTACACGACAATCTATGTAGTTAAATTGATGTAGCGCACGGAACGAAATCGAAGTTCAAACACGTTGATTCTTCGAATACCCGTGATAATCTTCACCCAAACCCACTAATTCGACCCCAAGAGTCACGAATTTGAAAAGACAAATTTTTAATTTCTGAATTGATCAAGTGTCCTTCCACATTACATCAACATAACTTAAATAAGAAACCAAAAGTCGAACGGGCCTAAAACAAACAACCATGGGCCAAACAAAAGACCAAAACAAAACCGGAAAACTAGAAAAAAACATAAAAGTGACCCAAAAACCCATTTAGAAGCCTTATGCTGGAAAAATAACTTGATAACCCGCCTACGGCTGGTTACAATAACGTAGCCCTCATTTCCACGGTCGTTTTGACTGGTAGCACGTCAGAAACGGAGACTCATAGCTCAGGTTAGGCCCATTTTCGTGCAGCGCGGTCTTACGTCTCCAAAAACAGTAAGGCACGGTATTCAACACTTGGGCCCGCATCATAAATTAATATGATTAAAAATTTTTGATGACACAATAAATCTTCAAATATTCAGTCTTGGCATTTATAAACATTATATTTGGCTTCGCTGGTTGGGAAATTACTTTAGCCTGAACAAAGATAGTGCGATAACAATAAAATTAAAATTGGATCTTGAACTAATGGGATCTTGATCTATTTGATTGTTATTATATATATAGATGTAAGTCCCCATGATATAGGAAGTTAAAAAAAGAGAAAACACGTCTACGGTCTACACCATAAAATTTTATGAAGTTAGAGCAAGTGAGAACTCATACAAGAATAAACAAATCTTTGGTAGAAGTTGTATCGCTTGGCACTCGGATATGCATCCCACATTTGTGCAATACACCATAATGGAGGGTAGTCCGTTAGCAAGTCATATGCAGCATCTGCAAGTAGGTTACAATACATGTAATCTTAAAGTCAACTCGGTAAAGTGTTTGATACGTATCAACTTAAAGACAACTTTGTAAAATGGATAGTAGAGCTCACCCAAAAACCCTGACAAGATTGTATAACATAGAAGTGAAACACCTTTTTCTCCCTCAAATGGGTTGTGATATCCTTCTTTTTGACTGAGCCCAATATGTTGTTTGCATACTTGAAGCAAATAAACAAAAGTGTTCTTGTGAGAATTAAATATGGCTATCTGGATAGGCAAGAAATTCTGGTAATCAACAATGAATAACAAATGTGGGTTTTTCTCGACCAACTTCTTTGCAGCGTTGGTGTTATCAAGTATTGCAGCATAGTGCAATCCGTTTTGTTGTTTAGCATTGACAAGAGAGTTGGAAGTGAGTCGGGGTTTATTCGCTCAAGGAGATTCTCAAGAAACCATATATTTTCAAGATTTCCGATTGCAACATGTAGTGTTCTGTGCCCTCTATTGTTGAGTATACTAGTCAATGCATCTTTGCCATGGGTGAAAAATTCATCTGCTTTCTCCCAGTCTCCCATTTCAATAGCTCTACATAGTGGGACATACTCTTCCTCATCTATTGCCATATGAAATTATCACAACCATTAAAAATTGATATATACATAGCTCATCCTACCACTAGCAGAATCTTGGATTAAGACAGATCCAGTGGCAAATCTAGAAAAATGTTTCATGAGGGTCGGAAATTATTGGGAGACTGTCAATTCTCTATAGAAAAATATAAATTTCTTTTGTTTTGGGTAGGGTTAGGTTGTATAATTTTTGTCAAGTAATCAAGGATCGGGCAACTAATTAATCAAGTAACAAGTCGAATATATTAATCCAAAATTATCATCTAATATATATTTAATTTAGCAATTAATTACGCAATAGAGTAAAATTTAGAGAAAAAGTTTATATTACATTTATAAATAAATTAAGGAATTTAGGATCGTTTAGAGATGAGGCGAGTAACCATAGAAAATAGGGCGGCTGTCCGGCCGGTGGTAAGTGTTAATAATTTATTTTTTCTTTTGGGTCGGTGCAAAATTTTGAAATGTATATATTTAATTTTTCTTTAGGGTCAGTGTAAAAGTTTCATAAAGTCGATATCAAAATTTCATGAGCATCGCTTATAAAACTTTTTAGGGTCTGTGATAATAATTCTTGGGGGTCGGTTGGAAACGTACATATACTAAAACAACAAAAAGAATCATGAAGGATGTAGGTGACCCCATGGAACAAATATAGACAGATCAATATGCTACTTGAAAAACTAACAAGAGATATTGTACGAGTGAAACATACTTTTTTTCGTGGTTGCCGTGTTGAGATATTGTTCTGATCCTGCAGATTGATTGTATAACTATGAGAATATATTGGAGGTTTACTAAAGTGTTAAAAAAAATAAATAATAAGCGAAGCAAGTTTGCGTAGAAAACTTATTATGGGTCATACCTTGGTTAATGGCAATGCTGCTGGATGTGCTTGAGAGAGCCATTATCTCTTGTGGAAAGTTAATAAGAGATTGGATGATCGATGAAGACTACTGTGTGCCTTAATTACTATTAGAGGTGTATTTAATATATAATAGATGTGCATTGATGGTCGATGTAAGGGATGATTAAGTTTTGATACCCATGTGCCTCGAAAGAATCACGCAAGTAAACTACATATACATACCTTGTCTTCAGATATCCACTTAGCGGATAAACTTTTTAAATATCTTGTATTGTTTGGTGGACTATATGAAAATTAAAGATATATATGCAAACAATATGAAAGTTGTACGCACATGAAATTTTGGTTTAAGTGATGCGTTTAGAACCAGACCCGATATCAAAATGTTCGTTTTAACGGTCAAACTGTAAATTGTTGTGAATAAATGAAAATTAAACGTATTTGTATGTATGTATGTATTAGTGTTCTTAGAATCCTAGCGGTGACCAAGAAATGGTCATAAAACCGGTACAGTTGTATGTATTTGGATTGTTTTCTGCTGAACCGTTCGGTTACCGGTCAAACCGGTTGAACCGGATCGGTGGTCGGTCCGGATCTCAATTTTTTTCTAATATTTTTTCGTTTTAAAATCTCAGTTTTTTATTAACTTTAATAATTTATGATATATATTTTAGTTAATTAAGTGTTATATTGCGTTCAAAGTATAATTTACTATAAAACATATATTATCTTCATAATTTGTTTTTGAACTGGATATGTATAAATGATATTACCTTTTTATATACGAAATCATCCGGTTCGACCAATCCGACTAATTAGGCGACCGGTTAGGGGAGGACTTAGGGCTATGGGTTGGGTGTCAACCGATCCCCGTGAAAAAAAAAAATTACATACAATATATGCAACTGAATCCCAATTGACCCTCATAATTTTTTGACACCGACAACCATGAAATTTTTTAATATGACTGACCAAAAAATAATTGTTAAATTTTATACATTATCTAATTGTAAGTTAATACGAGCTATTGCTTTCTGAAAAGTTTCCAGATTAGTAAGAAAGATTAAAGGTGTATAAAAGAAAAAGAAGGCTAACTCATGTAGTAACAAAAAACCAAAAAAAATACATAACCCCTTCTTCCTCTGCAAAACTTTCTTCTTTGTTCTTCATTTTGGTTCGTTGGTTTAAGTCCGGCAAGTAGTTTTCATTCTCTTGAAAGAAAAAAGAAGTAATTATAAGGAATAGAGAATGTTTAGTGGAAAAAAAAGTTGAGATAAATTATATAATAATTTAATTTTTTTGAGTAGTGAAATAAATTGAATGCTATTTCTTGAGAATTGAAATAAATTAAAAGTTATTTCCTGAAAACTAAAATACATTAATTCATATTTTTAAGCACTAGAATAAACTAAAATATTGTATTCTTAATATTTATATAAATTAATTAAACCTTGGTAAACAAATCATGCGTTATGTAATTGAATAAATCAATTATTGAGGACTACGCGTCATATATACTTAAAAAAATTGATGTTTATAAGTTAGTTTTTAAGTGTTAGTTTATTTGTTATATATGTACGTAATACCAAAAATTTAAATAAAATAAAATTTTAAATCGTAGTACAAATTGAATAAAATATCTTACATTTATATTATAAAAACTCTAAAAATCACAGTATCTAACTCAATCCCACAAAATAGCTCAATGACCCGGCTCAACTTGGCAAAAGAATTTCAGTGAACCGGCATGACAACAAATCCCTTTTAATGGACATATAAGAACTAACAATTCTGACCCCCATAAAATTTATTTCTGGGTCCGCCACTGCGACCGGTACGTTGTCCGGCCCGTTCTAATTTTAAAAAATTGATATGTATATAATGTAAGACAAAATACTAGTATGGTATAGTAATAATATAAACGATGACATGTATAAGCTTAATACAACATGAAAACTCACATTATAATAAAAGAAATTCTCGTCCAAAAGTTGATTGCTATCTTATAATAACTAGTTTGCGGCGACAACGTACACAACATGATAAAATATACTATAAATGGCATGATTCGTTTGCGAGCTAGATTTACGACAAAACCTAAAGTAATTCGAATTTAAAATGCCGAATGAAAATATACTACATTTGACGTGACTTAAAACTTTTTAATAAAATAATGTAAAAATTCATATAAGATTAAAATGACCTGTTAAATTCTATGTTGTAACATATTTATTTGCAAGTTGCAACAAATGTTTCTTAACGATAGTTATTGGCAAGTTTATACGACTTGTTACCTAGATTTTTTAGTACTTAATAAAAAAGTCTCTCTCGTTACTCTAAGCGATCAAACCAGCCATTGTGTTATAAAGCAGCATTAAATTATAATTATTAATAATAACACATGAGTTCATATCGTTTTTTTTTTATTTTGAACGGCAGTCTCCTTTTTATTATCAAACATAGTTTTTAATATTTAATATTAAAAGACTTTTGGAAATCAAGCTAAAGCTAAATTAGAAGTTAGAACCTAAACGATTCCGCTGGTCACTTTACAAAATATTCTCTCTATCACCACCCCTAATACCGCTACCGCCACGCCAACA
>BJCN01124400.1:0-10378 GCA_018326445.1 Flaveria brownii
TATAACATGTTCATATAAGTGTGTAACAATAAATCATATTAATAGATATAACATTCAACAACCAATAAACATTCAAAGAAGAGTTTTTCATTTCATATATAAAACATTACATAAGTGTTACAAAATGAATGTCAATTACATTTGAGCTCACTAGAACTAGAACTAGGGACATGTGTACCAACAAAGGAGGCTTGGTCCTATGTATCTATCCACAATGGATGAGCATATAAGGGTGATCAAGTAGAAGATCAAAAGAGGTGAGCAGGTAGACTTTCATTCTCCACCAAATTAGGTTGGACTAGAAGCTAAAGTCAAGGTTGAACCCCAAGAGACAACATAACCTGGACCTAGTGCTGATCCACATCCACCTTCATCTTTTGACCCATATTAGGGTCCTGAACCTTCTTCTTCTAAACGTATGAAGGGGAATGACCCAACTGAGAAGGATAAAGAAGGAAGATCTTATAATGAAGACCAAACATCTTAGTTAAAGTTTAGAAATAGAAAGAGGATGCCCATCATAAGGGACTTAAAGAAGAAGAAGAAGAAGTGCAAGTAATCCACCTCTTGACCTCAAAATAAGTTAGAAATTCATCAGGGTGAACAAGAAGAGGCTGCTAAACCAACTCCATTACAAGTAGAGCCTCTTACTACTGAGAGGCCCATCTTGTCCTGGGCTTACACTTCAAACCCAGAAAGATGATATGTAACAAAAGATCAAGGAGGTCAAGACATATAATTCGGGCTAGATATGCTTGATCTTCCTCAACATCATCTCATAAACATGAGGAGGTACCTTAAGAAACTTAAAAACCCAGACCAACTGATGAATAGAGGAATGACTCTGGTTCTAATGATGGCTGTGAATAAGTAAAGCTCTGATCAAGACTCAAAGTCATCCTTAAGTTTTGGTAATATCAGTCGAGGGGGAGTTTGTAAGAGTTGTCTTAGAGGCTGATGCTAACCAAAGAGCTCTCATCATGCACTCTGAAGTAGAAGGAAGTTACTTAGGAAGATTTGTCAAATGCATAAAGAAATTCACCAAGTGTCAAATCTTCCGAAGCCAAAGACCAAATTCTTTTGAAGACAAATATGAAGTCTTCTCTTATCCTTCTTAGTCTTCCTCTTTCTAAACTTCAACTTACAATGTTTTTCTTGAACACTAGATGTTCCTTTTTTATCCTTCTTACCCTACTATGGGTCAGAAGATGAAGCTGGCTGAGATCTAGCACTAGATCCAGGTTGTGTTGTCTCTTGGGGTTCACCCTTGACCTCAGCTTTAGGGGCAGCCTAACTTGGTGGAGAATGAAAGTCTACTAGCTCACCCATTTTAATATTCTGCTTGATCAATCTAATGTGCTCATCCATAGTGGATAAAGACATTGGACCAAGTCTCCTTGAGAACCCATACAACTTCAAGAAGCTCACCATCTTCATTCTGTCAGCAGACTTCTTCTGATTGGCTTGGATGGTGGCTTTGACTTAGCAACCTCTTCCCTTATCTTCCTCTTAACAGCTTCTTTTCTTTTAACACTTCTTTCTCTAGCCGCTTGAGCTACTCAAATTCAATGTACTCATATGACAAGGGAAGTAGGTCTACTGCCTAATAGAGACTTGTGGCACTTAGGTAGGTTATCATGTTTTGTCTATCTTGTTCCCTACTTACCTGAGTTTCTTGTTTAACTGCCATAACCTCTACTTTAGGACTTTCTTGAACTAGAAAGAGGACAGGGGCTTTATTAAGTCTTTTTCTTTTTCTTTCTTACTTGATCTTGAGGAGCAACGTTGTAGCCTCAACCTCCTTTCTCTCTTTTGACACTTCAGTGTCAACAAGTTCATTTAACTCATCAAAGGGAAGAGAGCTGAGTTCATCAATGTTCTAGTTCCTATTTCCCTAGATAATTCAATCTTGCTTCCCTTAACTCATCCTCCTGAGTGTTTGGCATGGGGGCAGCCCTGATTACAGCTTACATGAAGCTAGGGGTCTTACTAGTTCTCTCTCCCCTTACGTTCCTCTTCCTCTCCTTTTTCTCCTCCTCAATATCCTCAGAGGTCATGATCCTCTCCCATTTGTCAATCACTTGCTTGTATGACTCAGGGTGGAGAGTGCTTTGGCCTTCATCACTTGGTGTAGCACTTGAGCTCTAGCCAGGGAGAGGCTGCGAGACAACTTCACCAACTGGTTTCTCACTGAGGGTACTGGGTGCTGAAGTAGTTCTAATCTCAAGGTTCACAGGGTTAAATATTAGGCCTTCAACTGAGGTTTCCCCTTCGAAGCTAATATTAGGATCTGCCTCAATATACAGTTGACCAAAGGTTTTCTATAGCCTCTTTCTATATAGCTTTGATATTCTCTTAAACTCTTCAAGCACACTCATCTGAATCCTCTCAGCTAACCTTTCAGCTTTCTTGTTATTACTTGGGTTGGCTAATGGTAGGTCAACTAGAGGAAACTCTCATAGTATCTTAGGGTTTGAAAATTGAATACTTCTTGTTGCCCTAGAGATCTAGAGAGTATTAGGGCTCTTTCAATCCTACTATTGGATTGTTAGTAGGGTATGATGGGGTAGATATAGCCATTAGGATTCCCTTCTCAAATAAGCTTTGAATCAGGGCATCCACATTGATGTGGATTTGAGGAGGTTATTGAGTATGGACTGTTGAAATCGATATACGTGGATCGAATATTGCAATCGTATTGTTGCCATTTGTCGAATCTGTGATGCGGAATCTCACAGATCCGTTGATGATTTCAAGTGAAGATCTATATGCAATATTTAATGTATATGATGATGAATGAATGATGAACAATCAAGAACACACTCATATAAATTTCGTTCATTCATATGTATGATAATCAATCAAGAATTCAAAGGAGTTAAAACATTTTCTCTCATACACACTCAACCATGAATTCTCTTATTATTGGTGATTACACCTTTTGTATGTGTTTTTCTCTCTGTCAAACAAAGATGATCTCTCTTCTTACTTGTTTAGTATAAATGACTACACTGAGTCATTTATACTCTTTACAAAATTAAGAAAATATTACATTTAAGAACAAAATGATTAAACAAATATAGTTCTAAGTCTGATAAATTCTTTGTCGCTGATGTGTGACTGCCAGGTGCTGACATCATTCGAGATGACCGCTGATGTTGACTGTTGACTTTGACCATGGTTGACCAAGTTTGACCAAGTTTGACTTTGGTCAATTTTCTTCATTTTGATCATATCTTTAGCATATTTGCACCGTGTCGGTTTTGGTAATCATCATGAGATTTGGCACTTAGGTTTTGGTAAGCATCATCTTCAAATAGTCTAACAGTACTCCCCCTAAGATACTGCTGCTAAAACCTCATGATTATCAAAACCTTGGCTGTTTGTTAATATGCAGTCTTGTATTGCAGTCTTCTCCCCCTTTTTGGTAGCATCTTCTTAGAAGCTTCATAAAAAGGTATTGAGAAAAGGACTTTGTTTCGGCACATAAAGACTTTGGTTCGGCACTTGACGTATGTTTCAGCAGCTTGATCTTCTAGTCTCATTTTGAAGACTTGAAGATACACCCATTTGCATACACTGTGGATTGCACAAGTAGCAATATCAGTAGCTTTATCTCAACTACAGAAGTGAAGGAGAAGCATAAGAAATTCTTCAGACTTAACATATACTCTCCCTCAACAAAAGCTTTGGAGGGTGAGGAACTTTTATGTATGAGATACCAAGAAGAGTTGCATGATAATCTTGGTGAGTATGACTCTGATGTATGATAAGATCTTTGACCTCTTTTGTATTATGATGTGGAAGAGTTGCATGAACACTCTAAAGTAGTATGATTCTCCATGTCACAATGTAAGCAGTAAGGAGGAGGTCTGGATCTTCTTTCCTTAGGCTTAAATGATGAAGTTGGATTTGATTGGAACTTCACAGCCTTTTGTTTTGTTTGTTTTTGTTGCTTTCTCTTATGAGGACATATATATATATGTATCACTCTTAGTGTTTTTACACTCAGAAATGTTGTGAGAATCTGAATTACATGTCTCATAGAGAATTGGTTGTTATTTTGGAGTTTCTAAGGTAGCTTTTGAGGTTGATGGTTGGTTTGGATCAGGTGTAGAAGACTTGGTCTGATTTTTCTTCTTTCTTTTAGATCTGGTCTTCTTCCTCTTGATTTGTTCTTTGATGTCTTGTACCTCAGGCTTCTGTTTGTTTTTTAACTCCATCTTGATCTTTGCTTTTAGTTCAGCCTTAGGCAATTCTGGTTCAAGAAATCCTGATGATTTGAATTTCTCATTTAGAACTATAGCCTTTTGCTTGTTATTAGGCTTTGCTATTTTGGATTTGTGTGGTTATGTTTGTTTTGGATTGCTTTCTTCACCGACATGATTAATACATGGCAATGTTTGTTTGTTTAATTGGTTGATTTCTTCATCATTGTCATCACTTGTAGGATCTCCATCTTGACCATCACAGGAATGAAAGGTTTCATCCTGTGGTGATTTTGGTTTGAAGTACAGCTTTGGTGGTGTTTCAGGAGAAATGATTTGAGTGATGTTGGATGGTTTGTCTATTTGATGATGATCATGCATCTTTAAATATTCTTTAATTGGACTTGTCATTAAAGTTGGCATTTCTATTTAGTTATCATTGTAAGGTGGAGGAACAACATGATATGTAGTTCCAACACTCTTCTTTTGATCTCTTTGTGCATCAAGTAGTTCTTCCAACTTTCTTGCAGTCATCTTTAAATTTTCAAGTTCAACTTCTGTTGATGCATGATCTAATTTTGTCTTTGTTAAAGACTCTGTGAGTCTTGTAACTTGAGCTTGAAGACTAAATATTTCTCTAAGGAGTTTGTCTACATCCATTAGAAGAGAATTGATTTTATCTTCAAAGGATTTATAATGTATCTTCAATTCTGCAGTTTTAAGCTTTTCTGTATTGATTGCTTGATTTAGACGCTCAATGTAATGTTGCAAGTTAATGATTGTTTTAGTTGTACTTGCTTCTGATATTTTGGCTTCAACTTCAGCTTTTGTGTTTGTTAACTTCATAGAGAGTTCAGTTGGTTGGGCATTTAGCTTGTGATTTTCTTTAAGCAATTTATCAACTTCTTTCTTTAGTGAACTGATTTGTTTTGTAGAAGTTTGTAATTCTTCTGCATGTGAAGCTCTTTCCTCCTTTATCATGTATGATAGATTGTTGCAATGTTTACGATAAGCCTGAACTTTATCTATGCATCTTGATGAGCATAGATTGATCTGTCTGTCTTCAGGAATTTCAGGCAATGGAGGAATGTTTGTGCTGTTGATGTTTGTGGCTTTTGAAAGCTCAGTAGTTAACTCTTCAAGTTTGATTTGTTGTTGAACCATTATGTCTTGCAACTGGTTCAGCTCTTGAGTTAAACTGATGTTTTGTTGATTCAATGTCTTGATTTGTGCTTGATCATTTCTTTGAGATTGTTCCATCTCGGACCTGCATTTTATCAAATCATTAGACAATGTGTTGTTTGAATTTACAAGATCACATAAATGTAAGTTCATCAGTTCTTTCTCAATGTGACTGATGTACAACTGAATGTTTGTGTTATCAAACAATGAATTGTGGTTACTATTTGATAAGCTGCTGATGTTTGGTGGTTTGCAGCTTTTGTTTGATTTGCTGCTTTGGTTTGGTTGATTGCAACCATTGTTTGATTTGTTGTTGTTGTTTGGTTATTTACAGCTTGTGTTTGATTTGCTTTGTTTGAATTCTTGAAATCTCTTTAGTACCTGCAGCAAGAAAGATAGCTCGGTTTCTTGAAACACGAGTGTTAGTGAACGATGTCAAATTTTTCATTTTGTTTAACAACAAAAATAATTTGAAAATTTGTTTGTGTTTTAATCAAAATCAAATTTAAATTTTAAGTGAATCCAAAGAACGTCAAAACTCAATTTAATTAGATCGGCCTAATTAAATAGTTAACTATATTCAATTACGATTTAGTTAAGCTCGACTAAGATTAATCTAGCTCAATTAAAAAGTAACAATATTTGGATATTCCAAATTAAAATTTGAATTTAATCAATTAAAATTAAATGATTTTAACTTGATGATTAATGAAATTATAATCAAATTCTCCTGATTAAAAATACTGTGAATTTGTTTGTTGAAAAAATATAAATGTCTTTTAAAACAAAAAATCTTTTGAGAATTTTAGAAATTCTTCTGAGAACAAACTTTTAACAAGTTTGTCAATTGAGATTTGTTTGTTTTAAGAAAAAAATAAATATTAAAGTAAATATTAAAAATTATTTATATATGTGGCTGGTCAAGGTAGATAACAATAGTCGAAATAGAAATCCTTTTAAATATAAAAAATGTATGTCGGTCAAAGGACTTTAAAAGAAAAGTTCCGGAATGCTGGTCAAATATCAAAATTGGAATTCCAAAACACAAACTCGAACTCTCGATGCTTCTGTCTCTTTCGCTTCTGTCTCTTTCGCTTCGGTTTCAAGATGAAACAAACCAAAATTAAAAAAAAAATCATTGGATGATGGTCCGATGTTTGTCGATGTTTTTGCTGGGTGTGTTGGAATCAATGGTGGCCGGTCGATGATGTTGTAGGATGTGTTGGACTCGTTGGTGATGATTGCTGGTGTCGGTCGAGGGTCGATGGTGATTTGGGGTTGTTGATGGTGAACCGATGTTGTTGAGGGGATCGACCGAAAATGATGATGCCAAGGGGTGTGTTGGATTCGGTGATGATGGTTGCTGATTGGGGTGTTTGGGTTTGTGGTCGGAGATTGGTCGATTGATGTAGTGGTGGTCAGCGATGGTGTTGGTAGGTTGACCGGAGGTGGATAATTTGGGGGTTCGAAAATTTAGTTCGGTTGAAGGTGATTTGGGTGTTCAAGGATTCGAATTCGCTGTATGATGTTAAAAAGTCAGATCTCCACGGCCGCTGTGAATCAGTCCGCTGTGGACTCGATCAGGGTATATGTTCAAAGGTAAGTGGTTTCGGTTGTTTGTCCGCTGTTCAGCTTGGTAAACCGTCCGCTGTGCAATCTTTTCTGATGTGGATGTGTGTTACTGTTGTCATTCACTGTGGACCAAGTTGTCCGCTGTGGACAAGGTGTGTGAAAGTCTTTGTCAGCACATCCGCTGTGGAATCGAAGCACACGTCCGCTGTGGAATCGAGGCACACGTTCGCTGTGGAATCGAAGCACACGTCCGCTGTGGAATCGAAGCACACGTCCGCTGTGGAATCGAAGCACACGTCCGCTGTATGGTGTAAATCTTGGGCTGAATGATTTAGGTCGTCCGCTGTGTGTGGGTACAACTTGTCCGCTGTGACCAAGTTGTCCGCTGTGGACAAAATTGCTCGTCCGCGGTGGCTGTAGCGGCACGGACTGAATTTTGTTCAACTCCGCTGTGGAACTTGGTCTTCCGCTGTGGACTTAAGTTATGTTTCTTCTTGTTATTTACTTGTTCGCTGTGGAGTTAAAACCTTGTCTGCTGTGATTTCAGGCTTTGTTACTCGTCCGCTGTGGTCAGGACTTGTGTCTGTAGCATGTTGTTTGCTCGTCCGCTGTGAAACTACTCGTCGGCTTGCCCGTTATGAGTATGTATTTGCAGCAGTTTGTATGTTGGTGTGCTTGTTGATCTTGGCTGTGTTTGGGGTTAACTATGAATGAATGGTGAATGATGTTTGATGATTCTAGATTTAAAAGGGTGAATGGATGAATGATGTTTGATGAATCTAGATTGAAAAGGGTGAATGGATGAATGAAGTTGATTAGGCTGCGAATTATAATGAATTGTGGTTATGGATGATGGTTATTAATGTTGAAGATGATAATAATGGTATTATGGATGAAGTGTATCAGCTGTGAATTAAAACATTTTTGTTCATCAGCTGTGGAAGTTTTGTTCATCAGCTGTGGCAGTTTTGTTCATCAGCTGCGAAAGTTAACACTTAGTCAAAAATCAAGTGTAATTTGTATATTCTTTGTAATCGTTGATTTTGAATGAAATTCGACTTTCAAATTCACAATAAATTGTATGTATGTTTGTTTGAATGATTTTAAATGATTGTACGATGAAAAAATGAATCAAAATCCGAATTAAATCATAGAATAGGCTGATTTTTGGATTTCAAAACAGCTTGACTCTGAAAAAGTGAAACTTTATGTTCTTGAATGAACCAACTTTTGATTCTTGGATTTCTGATGGAATTGGGTGAAATCAAAGGCTATAATAGCTGTAGATAAGTGATTCTAAGCTAGAACAACAATCAATTTCATATAATCATCATCTAAAATCGGATTTAAATGATGAACCCATGAAAAACACAATGAAGAATAAAAATACAGATTTGAAAATCAATGACCAAAATGTATGATTTGGATGTTGTGAATAATAAACAAACTTTAGATTTGATGTTTTTAAGCTAAAACCACTATCAATTTAAGCTAATGACATCAGATTTGAGATTTTGATGAATTTTTCTCAAGAACTCTCAAGAACAAAAAAATTTCAAAAATCTTCAAATTCGAGTGTTGTGATAATCCAATTGATAGAAACTTTGCAGATGTGTTAGTTATCACAAACTAAAGCTATTAGAAGCTTAAATTCAATCAAACAACAACAAAATCAAAATTTCACGTTCATGAACATTTGAAGACTTGAAGAACAAGTTTGCTTAAATCTTCAAATTAATGGCTCAAATGAACTTCAATGGATATGAAAACTTGTAGATCATCACGAAATAACAAATCTAAGCTAATGATAGCTTTGATTCATCAAAAACAACAACAATTTGCAAATCAAACTTATGGTTCAAATTTTTGAGAAAAATTTGAAGAACAAGGAGCGAAGGCTCTGATACCACCTGATGAAAATCAATCTAGTCAAACATATTGAACATGAACTTTGAAAGAACAATATTCAATATAAAGAGGTTGATTTCTCCAAGGATCTTTACAAATGTCTCATAAATCAACAAACACTAAACATGGTGCGGAAACCCATGATTAATGTGTATGATTTCAGTGTGTGTAAGTGTGTGTGTTTGTGTGTGTGTGTGTTAGAATGCACGAGAATAATCTGCTTGTTTGATTGATAATTTGTTCAAAAAGCTTACAAAGGATTAGGGTAGAGTGCTATTTATAGCCTATACACAAAAGCTATATACAATTACATAAAAATTATTCCTAAGTCTATAAGTCATCCGCTGTGGGAATAACTCATCCACTGTGGAGAATAAGTCATCCGCTGTAGGAATAAGTCATCCGCTGTGGATAATAAGTCATCCGCTGTGGATCTTGTTTGTTCACCCGCTGTGATGAAGATGTTCATCCGTTGTGAATAACTTCATCCACTATGAAGAAGTTCTTCATCTGCTGTGGAGTAGTTCTTCATCTGCTGTGGATTACTTCATCCGCTATGGATTTCTTCATGCGCATTGGGTGACTTCATCCGCTGTGGACTTCTTCATCCGCATTGGTTGACTTCATCCGCATTGGGTGACTTGGCAAAAATTTCTTTATCTACAAAATCTGCAAAAGAAATTTACTTATATGTTAGTGATTGTTATGAATGTTAATGATGTTAATGTGTTTCTAATGTATAATTTGTATGTTAAAACACATTCGGTTGATTGTTTGATAATGGTAAGCATCATACTTTCTTACATTAATTCTTAATGCACTTTCTTGAGTCCAACAGTACTCCCCTTGAGTATGATGTTGCCATTGATTGATTGTTTTGTTTGTTAATTGTGTGTGTGTATTAATTTTGTTTTGTTTAATATAAGGAGTCCAACAGTACTCCCCCTAAACATCATGTACATTTTTTTGTTTTTTATTCATGATGTTAATGTGTGTGTTTCTTTGTATGGTTGATGGTTTTGTCTTCGTTTGTTTCTTTTGTTTGTTATGCATGATATATTGTTTGGTATGAGTGATCGATTATTCTTGTGTATATTGATTTATTACAAGTGTAGCACTTGTCTGTGTTGATTAATTGATTGTTTATAAGATTGCACAAGTGTAATCTTACCTGTATGATTGTTTGAATTGTTTGTTTACATGTATGATTGATTGTTTGTACGTTTGTTTGTGCATGATTACATGAGTTTATTTCTACAACACATGTTTGAAATGATTGATTTTAGTTGTATGATTAAAAGTGTTAAATTATCACAAGAAATGTGAATG
Organism: Flaveria brownii; assembly: GCA_018326445.1. Classification (NCBI taxonomy): domain Eukaryota; kingdom Viridiplantae; phylum Streptophyta; class Magnoliopsida; order Asterales; family Asteraceae; genus Flaveria; species Flaveria brownii. Next base: position 10,200 of record BJCN01124400.1, read on the forward strand.
ATTGTGTGTGATCATGTATGTATTTGTGTATGAATGTATGTTTGCATGAATGTCATGTGTTTATTGTTGGGTTTGTTAGAACACTAAAACATAGTTTAACCTTTTAAATTTTCAGAAAACGCAGCGGATGTAAAGGATTATAACATGTTTATAATCTGAAAATTTTGTGTTCTAAATGT
>BJCN01124417.1:0-11170 GCA_018326445.1 Flaveria brownii
AAAACACAAACCCTAAACAAATTACTACGTAGTTTTGTTGCAAAACCGAAAACACAAACCCTAAACAAATTATCTTTCAAAGTTAATATTCAAATATGTTACTTTCCCAAACCACATGAACGAGGTAAAAGATAGAATTCTTAACGTTTAAGTTTGTGGGCATGGAGTTAACGAAATACTCACAAAACACTTCAACGACACACGAGCAAACGAGAACTTCATACCGAGGGATGAACGTGGGATACTAAGACACAATATGAAAAAGGGTAGTGAATGGACAAAAGTCAAATGAGGACAACAAGGTGGTCAATGGGATGGCATGAGCACTGAAGCTAAGATCAGGAAGTGGTGTGATGGGTTACACTTAACAAGGGTACCAATAGACAACTTTACACCCATACATATGGCACACTTATTCGACTAGGTGCATGCGTTTATGATAATATGTACAAAACTCTATGCACCTTAGATGGATATCACATATGCATGACAATTACATGACAAGTCACTAATAATGGACTACAAACAATGGCGCTAACAAATCGTTAAACCGTTAAAAACAAGATAGAACCAAACTCGAGCAAGGAATCAAGCCATATAAAGACGTAGCGCGAGGTTAAAACTATGAAAGGTATAACACATACGAGGCAAAGGCATTAAGTGTTGAAACCTATGTGATGCTCACTTCCTTGTACTTTATACTATTGTTATGAAGATTATGTTTCTATCGATAAGATCCCGTAATAGGATTTAACTTAAAGTATTAAGCGAAGTTGTGTAACTAGCTTAAGCATCCTTTTTTTCACTAGTTCGTATGTTATCCCTTACGTGAATTTCTTTGAAAATCCAACCCTCGGTGGACCATTCACATGCTTCTCGATTACGATGTTTTTTAGAAGTGGTTAGGTGGGTTGGTTGGATTGGTTGCTAGCTCGTACTAAAGTTTACCCTTTTTTATCGTTCATTTATTACCTTTAACATATACACCATCACACGCGTGTGTATTGTATACACACATTTCAATCTAGCCCAGAGACAAAAGGTTCCGGGTGAACGTCTTGTTAACATGCAAGGAAACAAGCATCGCAAACACAAGCAGTGACAACATCATCATAGATGTAGTTGCTAGCCATAATAAACATTTATAAACTTTTTAATAACAATGTTATTACATCATATGCCTCTCGGATCTCTCTACTTTTTAGTATTTACGTAACTTGATACCGACTATGCCTAAAATACACATCTTCATTAGGTTTTGGTTACATGTTTAATTTAATTCCAATTCAACGAAAAAAAGCATGATTTGATTAATGAAGACAAGTTTTGATAGTAGTATAGCACCATAAAACCTAAATCATATTTAAATCAATACAATAATGTTTAAAAAATAGAAGAGAAAAATACATTTTCCACTTGTAACACGAGTGGAAGGTAGTAGAGGCACATATATGCTAGTTTAATTATATGATCTTGTAACTATCCGATAAGCTAGTTTAATTATTATGTTTAAATAAATAACAAAACAAGTTATTAACGATAAGTTGAAGCAATTATTACTTGCTGATAATTACATTACGGCTCCCTCATGACATCGCTTTGATAAAACTTTATTGTCCTTATGTGTAACTTTAAGTATTGGATACTAGGTTACTACGAGAAGCACTCGTAAGGATACATAGCATGTTAACCCATTCACATACAAATTAGATGATTCTGATTATGTTTTGACTCTTACATATCATGTGACAAGCACATCAACCAACCCGTTTTGACTTATTACCCATCGGACGTTTTTTTTATCTTTTATCCTCTAAAGGTTACAATTGGTTTTTTCGGTCCTAAAACAGTAACCTAACCTCTTAAAACACCTTTTTTTGAACGTTAGAAAGAAGGGTTGTCCTGCTTAAATCACTAATAAACATGAAAACAACTTTGGAACTCATAAAAAACCAAAACTTGACTACCGACTACCGAGAAACATAACTAACATCAAAGTTTCACCCAGCTCACAAAATCCTAAACTGGTCTTGGAAAAAAAAAACTATACAAAGTTCTTTTTTTTTTCTTCCTGTTTTGCTGTACCTTAAAAAACCGCGTCAAACGTTACCTGGAACCGAGGAGGATTATTACTAGGTCTAGGATGTGAAGTATTAGCAAGCCCTGATAATAATTTAACCACCTCAGCTGTATCATCAAGGTAATATTTAGCTTTGCTGGGCTTCCTTCCAACTGTACACGCGAATACCTCTGACGTATTTGAAACTGTATTCGTGACAATACTTTCAAACATGTCTTCATCTGAACGGTCATCCCCGATGCACGTGATGAAATCCGGAGGCTCTCCTTGTTCTATCATGACTGAGAGAATTTTTTCTGCTACCAAGCCTTTGCTCACACCCTGAATAAATATTTGTAAATTTAGTGTTTTTAATTATCTTATGTGAAGTCACCACTAGTTTGCATTTGGGTCGAATTGAGTTATGCTTTATCGGGTTAAATGGGATTGCTGAACAAAAACTGCTTATCTACTATAAAAAGTGCAATAAACACATAAGGAATTATATATCAATCTTGAAATCTCGAAGTTCTCATAACATTTTGACACACCACTTACTAAAATGAGTTCTAAGTTCTGACAAAAGGTGTTCTGGGCCTATCAATCTGACCCAACCTGTTTTGACATGTTACCCAACCCAAACCATTTTGACACCATTAATCATGAAAGAGGACTGGTTATACCTGAGGTTTAACTTCAACTATGTGTCGGCCCCGTTTAACCAATGCGGGCTCATTGGCAAGCACATTCTCTAAATGAACCAGTAGTTCATTAGCCTGACAAGCACCAAAGTCAGGGTCAGCATCTTGATGGTGCCACACTAGTCCACTATCTTTGATCTCAATTGATGAACCATCTGTTGCCTCTTTGTAAAGTTCCATTACAGGTTTTGCAATTTCTTTCCATTCAAAGTTTGCAAGTTCCACCAGACCAGGTTGCCAGCCTGAACTTCTATTCCATCTGCAAAATTAGGAGCAAATAAGATTGTGTTTTATCTCAAATGAGTATAATCACAAAATTTAACAAAAAGGGAAACATGTCAAACGTGTGAAAACTACATAATGTCCATTTTTAGTGCCTACAATCTACTAAATCGACTCATTCAAAGACCAAATTATAGATTGTTATTGTAACTAAAATGGTTTTTGCAATCATAGTTAACGCATTAGCCGTATATAAGAAAAAAACTGGAACAAGAAGTGTCTGTCAATCCAGCCCAAACCTCTTTGACCCATACCAACCCACCCATCTTGCTGAAAACAACCCAAAGTCAATTTTAGTGCATACAGATTACTATTGTAATAAAGTGATATAATGCTATAATTTGCCCAATTTATAAAAATTGCATGGGACAAAAATGCTTTGCTGGTCAATCCATCCTGGTTCTATTCTGAGTTGTTACCCAACCCGCCAGACCCATCTAGCCACCTCTAAAGCTGGCTCAATAAAACACGAAGGTTTCATACCTTATGAAATACCCGTGTTCAGCAGCTAGGCCCAGCCTCTCACACGAGTCAAGCCACTCACTCAATGTATTTTTTCCTCTTCCACTAATAAGAAACACAATGTTCTTCGGATCATCACACAAAGTATTTAAAATATTAATAAGTTCTGGGCTAGGAGTCTTCACAATAGAAGAATGAGGTACAAGTGTCCCATCATAATCCAAAAATATAGCCCGTTTGTTTGACCGTTTATATGCAGAGACAATACAGTCAGCGGACAGTTTTCTGAAACCAGGAGATAGAGAAACAACCCGAAAACCCAAACCAAAACCAATACCCCAACAACGTTTATTATAATGATCTTTTGATGCTCTCTCTAAGTCTTGCATAAAGCTACGAGCCCAATAAGCCACATCATGTGAACTTACATACCGATAGTGTTTTTCATGCCTTAACTGTTTCTCCGGTTCTTTCATAACTATAGCTGAATTTATAGCTACAGCAACTGATTCTATATCCCACGGGTTGACCCGTATAGCCCCGCTTAAAGATGGTGAACACCCCACAAATTCGGACACAACTAACATACTTGTACGGACTGAATTTTCATCAAAATGAGGTGAGTGTTGTCTGCAAACAATGTATTTATATGGTACCAGATTCATTCCATCCCTCACAGCATTAACTATGCAACAGTCAGCCATGGAATAATATGCTGACTTTTCATAACGGGCCACGGGTCGGTCGATTATTACTACCGGCTGATAATCGCCCAACCCGTAAGCATCGTTGATTCTGTTTAGAATCAAATATGTCTCCCTTTTTGCTTCTTGAACATCTTTTCCTGCACTCCTTGCAGGATTCACAATTTGGATTAAAACCAGTTTACCACGAAGTAAAGGGTATGATTGAAGAAGATACTCGAAAGCTAGTAGTTTAAGACTTAGGCCCTTGAAAATATCCATGTCATCAACCCCAACTATGATTTTTTTCCCCTTGAATCTTTCAGCTATTTCTTTGACTTTTCTCTTTGTAATTGGAAGATTTAAAACGGATTCAAGTCGACCCATATGGATACCCACAGGCAGAATCTTGATATAAACCGTTCGACCCAAATAATCAAGCCCGATATGTCCTCTTTTAGATTCATAATCCAGGCCCATCATTCTACTACAACATGACAAGAAATGGCGTGCATAGTCAAATGTATGAAATCCAATCAAATCACAGTTAAGCAGTCCTTTAAGAATTTCATCTCTCACAGGTAAAGTTCTGTAAATTTCCGATGAAGGAAACGGACTGTGGAGGAAAAACCCGAGTTTGATTCGATTACAACGGTTTCTCAAGAATGTAGGCAAGATCATAAGATGATAATCATGAACCCAAATATAATCATCTTCCGGGTTAGCAACTTCCATAACTTTATCTGCAAATATTTTATTTGCAGATACATATGCCTTCCATAACCCCCTGTCAAACCTGTCAGCGTGATCAGGGGACATGGGAAGCATGTAATGAAAAAGGGGCCAAAGTTGATGTTTACAGAACCCACCATAGTATTTCTTGTAAAGATCATGAGGAAGAAAAGTGGGAACACAATTGTATTCTTCTAGAAGCTTTTGAGCAACTTCTTCTTGCTCGCTAGCATCTACTTCAACCTTGAGTGAACCTATGTAAACAACTTCACTGTCAGGAGCAAACCCGTCTTTTAATTGCCATAAAAGTGAATCTTCATCGAAAGTGAAGGTCAGTTTTAGAGTATCAGGATCCCGCTGAATATGTAAAGGTAACATATTTGCCACAATGACTTTTCTTTCTCGACAACCAGATGATATTTTTTCTGAATCAACAACGTTGTTGTCATCTACACCGGCTATGATTCCAGGCATGGTCAATACTCGTGGAAGACTTTTGGGAGTTTGAGGTATATCCAACAGCTTATCAGGTTCTAAATCCAAAATGTTTGCATAAGATTTTGATGCCATAATCTGTAAAGTATGATTTCGGAAAATAAAGAACAGATGTACAGGTGTATTGTTAAATGTTAACTAACAAGTTTGAATCTTAATGAGTACTGTGTGGGATACTGGGATTGCTTACTTAAACAGTGTACCTGCTAATCACGTTTCTTAAAAGCAAATGAGCATTTTAAAGTATATGGATGAAGAAAGTGTCTATGCTTATCTGCTTATTTTAGCGCAAAATAAGTTGTTTTCTATAAGAAGTTTGAGATTAGCAATTTCAAACTGATTATTCTTGGCAGATTCAAGATTACAAGTTTACCCTTACTGTGAAATAAGTTGTTTTCAATTTAGCTTGTTATCCTTAAAAAGCATAAACCAATTAAATTAGCAATCTAAAACTCCACATAATTTGATGTTGCCGTTACAAAGCACATTTCGTCAATTTAATTTGCCCACATATCACTTGGTCAAATCTTTCAAGCTGAAAGGTGTCCTATGTGACACTTCAGAGTCCTATGTCACGACTTTCGATTTACGAGCAACTCTAAATTCATTTTTCCAACAAACAGCAAGGAAACCTTCAAGGGGTAGCGTGATCCTAAACACTTGGGTCCTCTAAGGGAAGTCCACTAGTTTTCCGCCTCTAACCCCTTGAAGGCACCTGCCCGATGCAAGCTGCTATTTTTCCAATCCTGTTGGTTGGTAGGGTATTCCGGGTACCTTCCGGTAACAAGTTCAAGCACAAAAGTTTTTACCTTGGTTTAGAAAAATTTAAACTAAAAACACCAAATATTGACTCAAGGAAAGCATGTTTTGGTCATTTATTCAATGACTTTGTATCAATAAGCGTTAATAATTTATTTGCATTACAATGATGGTTACCATTTTTCCAACTATGGTACCAGACCAACTAGTAATTACTTCTTCATATACAGAAAAATGCAGGATTTCTAACATTATAAGATCATCTATCTTTTAATGTCTAAATTACTTCAATTTAGGCAAGAAAATTAGATATATTCAATCAATTCGATCACTAAATGCTAATGAAAACTGACCTGAAGTGGCAGTTTTATATCATTCTAATTTTAGATGATAACAGCCAAGCCTATTGCCTGTCTGTTTTCAGGTACTTTGTACTTTGAAGCCATCGTATATTTATAAGTTCTCAGATTTTTCATACTACAAGGAAAAAACAAACTCAAAATACTTAGACTAATACAGTTAGTCAGTTATCATATAAAGTTAGAATAAACAACAATTGAAGAAGTTTCTCTTACCATTTCATAATCGAATTGATTGAACACACCTAAATTCCTTCACTAAACCAAAAGTAATTGATATCTAAAACACGATCTTCCTATAACCTCAGAAATCCACCAATTCTACAAGTATCAATGCACTAACCATCAGTCCATTACAAACATCAAACCAATCATCTCCGTAAGAACAATTAAGCGTCAACAGAGGTTAACAACTACACACAGATCACAACAATACGAATACACAAAAGCACACATTTCACGTCGCTACTTACAGTCAATCGATACGTACAATCGTTCTTCCGACAATGAATAACTAGCACGGCGGTGGATGGTGTCGCCGGCCGGCGGTTGACGGTGTATCTCCGGCGACGAACGGCGGTGTGTGTGAGAGAGAGAGCGTGTGTGAGTGTGTGTAATCGCGTGGGAGTTGATATTGAGAGGGGGGAGAGAGAGAGATAAAGGATAAAGTTGACATTAACTAACCATGGTTAGTGTTAGAAACTCAACCATGGTTAGTGTTGAGTTTAAGATGTTATTTTACATTGTTACCCTTTACTTTGGTAGTGTACCACGGTTGTGCCATTATCCTCGAAGTGAAATATCTTCTTGTGAGCATATATCCAAATATGGATTTATCTTCGTTCCTAATATAGAGATACCCACCCACACATCCTATATGCCGCGTATGATTTTACATGTGACGTGTAGGGTTGACTATATTAAAAACGAGAAAAATTTAAGAAGATTTTCAGATAGCTACACGTCCCATATAGTCTTATACGACACATATAATGTTATACGACACGTAAATCAAATTTCGACACTAACTACGATAAAAAATTATGGAGGCTATCATAGAGGTTATACGCCCCGTACTATACGACCTCCCTATACGAAGCATATGGGGCTATACGACCTATATAAAAATTTTGGGGTGTTAATTTATAATTTTGGGGTGTCTATATATCCGCACCCTTTATCTTTTTATAAAACATGTGGTCTAAATATGCATTTAATGTGCCTTAGATTTTGTTTGAAGGTTCTTTATTATTTTTTATAAATTAACTTGTTGATTGTTCACCTTAAAGAATAATTATTATAATTTACTAGTTTTAGCTTTTTGACTGTTGTGATTATTGATTAAACATCACTCAATATTCTTAGTTTTCTTTAGATCAAATATAGAGCCAAAATGAATGGGTTGAAGTGGTCCAGTTGGAGGAGTTTAAATGTGCTTAACAACTTGTAACTCTTATTTTATTTGTACTCTAGCTTCTTGCTAGCATTTTAGTTTTAATAAAGGTTATCTTTGCTTTAAAAAAAAGAATCATAATCAAAATGTAAATTAAAATAGTTGAGTCTATTGAGAAAAAAAAGTGTCCCTAAATTCATCTTTTAGATTTTTAGTTTTTGAAAATAATATATTACAGTAAGCAAACATTTTTTTAAAATTTATCACTTCTCATGTTCTAATATATAAAAATAAACATACATTTTTGTATTTTGTCAGGCTCAAAACAAATTTGAATTAATGAATAAAATATGATTCGGATAGAACGAGGATAGGGATTTTTATTTACTCAATTGATTCAGTGGCCTTGTTTAAAACAAACTAATTTTATTGCATTAAAATTGATTATACGTTTGGTTTTATCTCACAATCAACCCGTTATATTTTATTATACTAAAATTAAAGATTTTTGTTTTTCCTTTTTCTCCTTGATAATTGTTGTAAGATAGAGCTAAAATTCTCTTTTTCAAAAAGTGTATTTTTCTTAATCAAGGTATACGTGTGATGTACATGTTCGAAAAACCATGTTCGAAAAATTCTTGTATGTGAATGATAAAATTAATCAGCTATAAAAAGAAGTGGATACGTTAATTTTTTCATGAATTTTACCGTATACTGCGAATAACATGAAACTCTAAAATAAAATAAAATAAAATAAAATAAAATAAAACAAAATAAAATAAAATAAAATAAAATAAATAAGATAAAAATAGATAAAAATAGATAAAAATAGATGAAAATAGATGAAATAAGATGAAATAAGATGAAATAAGATGAAATAAGATGAAATAAGATGAAATAAGATGAAATAAGATGAAATAAGATGAAACTAGATAAAATTAAACTAAATAAAATAAAATAAAATAAAATAAAATAAAATAAAATAAAATAAAATAAAATAAAATAAAATAAAATAAAAGTATACCGTAAAACTGATATATGAAATAATAGTATCAATCTTATCAACCTTATAAAATATAAAGTATGTATGTTTTTCCAACAACCAATGTAATATAACGAGAGTTTTTGGAATCATGATTTGACTTTAATTATGAAGCAAGATGTTTGATATTCATGTAACAAATTTGCCTTTTTTTTTTTTTTAAAGCCAGATTATTAAAAAAGAGTCATAAATAAGCAAGGTGCTAAGACTCAGATAAAACATACACATAAACAAGACTAATCAAAATCACAATTACACTATTTATGCCACTCTATATCCTTTATCCTACTCCTATTTTTTATCCATGAGAAAGATTGGTACATAATCCCCTCTACCGTCCTATCCACCGATAATTGTTTCGCCTCGAAAATAAGTCCATTACGGGCTCTCCAAATGAACCACATCGATGCAACGATTATAGTATACATAGCACGCTTAGCCTTTGCACCCACATCCATATTTAGGGCATTTGACAACGTAGCTCTAACCGAATCCCCGATTACCAAAGGATAGTTACTCCAACCCATGATCTTGGCCCATACCCGAGTAGCAAAAGGACATGATAAGAGCACATGAGTTACATCTTCTTCCTCTCCAAAACATAAGGAGCATTCCGCGTTTAAGTGAGCAAAACCCCTTACAGCCAGACCAACTTTAGTGGGCAACCTATCAAGCCTTGCACGTCATATAAAGCACATAACGCGCAAAGGTATCCACCGCAGCCATTCCATCGGGTCCAGATCGGTTGGCGTGCAGTTTGATTCAATAATATGTCGAATGTCTTTGACAGAAAACGAAGATAAACCTTGATCTTTACAAATCCAAGAATCACCACCATTCTTAAAACCATAGTTTTTAATTGTTTCCTCCATTTGTTGCAACTGACCGATCTCATTAGGATCATTGGGATATTTTTTTTCCAATTCCATGAGAACACCACATCTCCATCAGGTCTTGTCAGCCACCTTGCACATTTTATCATTTTCTTTAGCAAATAATATAGGGTATTTGTCCTTTAAAACGGCATCACCAACCCATTTATCCATCAATATTTTTAAATTTATTGGATAAGGTGCTCACGCCCTAATAATTAGCTAAATAATACTGTATTAAATAGTATTAATTTTATGTATTGCCATTGACCAAACCCAATACCAATGAGATTATGCAACATCCACTAGTGATATAATATAATAATTGGGGATATATTTAGTTGACAATGCACTATTAAATAATTTTCTTGATTGTATTGTTTATATACATCTTACGTTTCATTGTTAGATGTATTTTCTTTAATGGGTCATAAAATATTTTCTTTCATGTTAAATTGAACGTATTGTGATGGGGATATACGAATAGACCTTATAGATCATTTTTTTAAAAAAAAAATTAGACGTATATTCTTTAATTATGCAGTAAGTAACATAAAACTTATTATCTATATTTATTTTCATTTTATACTTTTTAAACTGATATTTTGATAATATTATCTCGATATATGAAATATAAAAGGTATTTTAACCCAGAGCTAAATAAAATTACCTCATTGGAAAATGTTTACTCGGTAGTTCCTAAATCACCCCTTAGAGTGAAAACTAATTATATTTGCATTACTTTTAACTTACATGTTAGTTTTAAATTATTCATAATTGTTTTTATATAAACTTACGGTATTACGCATTAATAAGAAATAATTAATCTTTCCACATATATGTGTTTACAATTTTTATTTATTTAACTACTAGGTTATTGTCACACCCCGACCGAGGGCGGAATTATCGGAGCGGACGAGGGAATGATTGATTGTTCATAACACATGATTGTCTAATAGTTAAAATAATATTTAAATCAGATTACAGGATAACATGAGTTTAACAGTTACAATTACAACAGTTAAAGTCACAAATAGTATTCGTCTTTTGTTTTGGCTAAGTCCAAGTCTTAAATGAGCATGTAGAAGTCCACTAACGTGCTTAACCTGAAATCATGTGAAAAGTAACGAGTCAGCTAAAATTTAGCCGGTGAGTAATCACAGTTTTGATTATACATATAGATTGATTGATTGGTTGAGAATAATTCAATTCACAAGGTAACGTTAAAACTTATAATGCAATAGTAAAACATAAAGATAATTGTCACAATACAAACCCCTTGACTTGACACTTGCATATAATAGACTTGCACACAAACACCATAGATTGAC